>JAZGTH010000067.1:1772500-1825000 GCA_036877525.1 Chromobotia macracanthus | reverse complement strand
AAAAACACAGACATGTTCTTAGATGACTATAAATAAATTAGACATAAAGACTGTGCTCAATGCTCGTAAATTACATCCGCAACAGTGCTTGGACAGATTAAAAATAACTGAATAAAAAGATTAAGAAGTTTCTGAAAGTTAACTGATAGATACTATCTAGAATAAACACTAGAATGATTTATAATGTGCAGCTGTGGAGAGAGAAGGAATGGCATCATTGCTCTAACCTCCTCTCTTGGAGACTGCTGGTTATACACTTCCTCAAACTTTCTGAAGAGATTCTCCAGATCAGAGAGGTATTTACGGCGTGTTGGATGTCTCTCTGGCAGTACCCTTAAAACCCTCTTTATACCCTCCTGACTGACAAAGAGCCACAAATCCTGTAGATGTTGTGGCTTCACCATTTCATCTTCCTTCTTCAACCAGATAAGACATAAGAAATGAGAAGAGAGAAAGCAATCATGAGAAAAATGTTGAACTTGATTAGACTGGTTTTGATTTACAGGCATGGATTCTACAATACCCTTTAGGTCACAAAAATGTGCCAGCTTAGGTGCTTAAGTAATATTTTGTATAACAATATGCAAAAAGCAAAAAAGTTTATAAACCAGCAAACTCTCATTGGCTTGTTAACTGTACAGCAGAATTATAAATCATATTATTGATACATATCTGGGTCATATTTCTGCCTAAAATTAAAAGATAAAAAACAGGCAATTGTATTTTCCATTTAGACTTTGAAGAGGTTTTTTAGGACTGTTACTACAATTGCATTTATGCATCATGGCAGTATTTGTTCATGCTGATTTTAATTTACAAATGCATAACCATAATTGTCGTACAGTAACAGTAGAAAAACTCATAACCAAAATTTTCTTTGATTTTGTGACCAGATCTAATCCAGACTGGTTCAGACAGGTTTTGTTTAATTCACCCACATAAACCCCAAAAGTTCTGACTGGATTCTCACTGAAGTCCAGGTAAAGAGTTCTGAATCTCTGGTTATTGGTGATAACAGGAAAAAGCCCCATGATCAGTGTGGGAAGTTGTGGCTTCAGAACCTGATGGAAAGTGAGTCAGGGTGTTGGCTGGAGACAGAGAACGTACCAGTCTGCTGATGTTGTGTAATCTGAACACCTCTTCATAAGGCACTTGAATGGTATAGTTAATAGGAAAGTTCATTTTCTGTAAAACAAGTAAACCTTTTATCAGAAAGCCATTATTTCTATTTGCTCATGAGTCCAACACTGTCATTAAATATAACTATAACTATATATATATATATATATATATATATATAACGTCCAATGTATTATGCAACTATTTACCATAAAACGCCTCCTTAGGGTTACGTTCAAGCTGTCTTTTACTGTCCTCAGAGATACACAGAGATCTGGTGAGGCACTTATGCACAACGGTAATAAACAAATAAAACCTAGAAGGGCAGAGGAAAGAAATAATAATGGGGGTGAATGGTCATATGAATTCAGAGTGAATTAATTCATTCACATGAATTCATTCATGAGGATTCATTCAGTTGGCAGCTACATAATACAAACATTTAGGAGATCCGTTTGATGGGCAGGAATCAAATATCAATTCTCACTGCTGTTTTGCCAACTTCTGCTATGTGTGTTACAGAGATACAGTGTGATGTTTCTTTGAAGACAAGCTGCCACACCACAGCCTGATTTACGAGGAACAATATTTCAACATTTTGACAAGCACATATTGTGCACTGCAGCAAGAGATCACTAACTCTCTTTCAAATACCTCTCCATCTTCCCACAAAAAACAAATACTGAACAGCACAATACAGCAACTACACTACTGTAATCTACTGTGATCAAACCACAGCATGCATGAGATGGTCACACACTGGTAATGTGTATTTTACCTGAAAAGTCAAACAGAAGTAGCTGACCTGAAGTAATAATCCAGCTAACAAATTTAGGTTGTAAGAATGTTTCCTTAAGTAACAAAAATGTCATTAAATAGCAAAAATGTTAAAAATGTTTGACTATTCTGGGAATGTTTAAAATGTCCCGTAAAATTTTAAAACATTCCACTAACTACTTAAGAATAACGTTTTTGGTGTATAATATATAACATTCGGCTAAACAGTTCTGATAACATTACTGCAGGAAAGTCTTTTGATATAGATAATGTTAGCCAATGATCTGATAACATTTCCTGTATCTATTTCCACAGAAGAGTTAAAGAAAAGTGATTCTGACTGCCTCACTCAGGGTGGAAGACAAAGCACCAGCGGTCATCTGTCACTCCGCTGTGCATCAGTGTGGTTTGGCCTCTGTGGTTTAGCTGCACTGAGGGCAGCTACACATAGACTGGCAGTCAGCAAAGTCCATAAAACAGACTTCCGAGGACTAAAGAATTTGAGGTTAGTCCAACCTCATCCCCCACCTTTTGGGTAACTGACTCTAGCTTGCTTGCCCAACCTGCCCTCTCCTTTACCTCCTGCATTCGCTTGGTCTGTCTCACTCTACCCAACACAGGAAGTGGTGACATTAACAGTCACGTCTGAGTCTGTTTTCTTAATTTTCATTTTGGGGTTTATTAAGGAGAAAGAAGGTAACCAAATAAGCAGATGTTTAAACCACACACTTCTGCTCATATTTTCAGCTTTTTTTCATTTGTGTGACTTAACAAACTGTTGACTAAGCTCACTTAATTAATCACAGATATTTCCACCTAACAGCTGCCCGTTTCAGAGATGCTGATTATTGCATAAGAGCACAAGAGTTTCTGTCCAGCAAGCTGAGGAAGTCAACAGTCACATTAATCCTTCTGATCCCCTTTATAAAAATGTGTCTATCGCTGTTACATCCACCTTTTCCACACAACTCCTCATAGCTGTGAAGAATTTCAGTGGCTACAGGATGCCAGATATCTCACATTATCAGATCTGAGATGGCTGAATCGCTGGGCGTCACTTACCCAACAGGCCCCTGAGGAGCCGACATTCAGACCGGACCATGTCTGCTTAACCTCTGCTCTCGCGCTGTAATGGGGCCCCGGCACAAACTGCTCTGATTTCAGAAAATTCCTTTAGAATCTGTAGAATAAGATGTGCAGATGTATTCAGAGAAAACGTCACAGCAGTAAGATCGTTTAAAAAGTTAAAGTTTGTTAGTAAGAAAGGGAATTTAACATCAGTTCTTGTGCTCACATCTTAGCTCTCTTCTTGGAAAAGAGACATGAGTTGAATTCATATAGGCTACGATCCTTTTGGATGACATACAGTATCTTAAAACAGGCACATCTGATTTTAATGGCCAAAACGAAAGCCGTAATAAAGAAAGTTGTAAAAACGGATCACTGTTCTGTATCAGTCATTCTCTGGTCCAGCTGTGTAAATCAAGTCCACGTGTGTCTCTTTTTGCTGCATTCAAAAGGAAAAATAAAAATTCCTTTTAATTCTAAAGGGAATTTAAGACTCTTGACACGGACTTGAAGTTTCTGACTAACATCCGTGAGCATGGGGTGAATAAATGAAACAGCATGTTAAATTTTTAAAACACATTATTTGTGTCTTTACCAGCAGTGACATTCATTTTATCTGCATGATTTATAATGTATACCTTAGCAGATATGGGAAATTAGTATTGCATATTTGCAAAAAGATGGTGCAGACAGTAAAGCAATACTTTATGTGTATTATAGTCAACTAACTTGCTATGCATGTATTAAAATGAAATCAAAAACAGGGTCAGAGATGAGAGATCATCACACAGAAAAGATGCGCTGCACATGAAACATGCAGCTTATCTGAGCATATTACAGCTACAATAGATTGATCATTTGACAGAATAAAAGACAGACCCTGTTGCCATCAAAAATAACAGACAGTGAACGAAATACTGTAAACACACAGAAAAGTCTCCGGTTCTGCACAATAACTCATAAACAATTAGTTAAATTATAATTAAATTAAATCATTAAAGTGTTGATGTATTGATCACTTATTTGTTAACGAAATCGCCTGTAATCGGATGTGTTGAAACATGAAATCGGAGAATAAATCCGGATTAAAACCCGCATTGATAACACCGAGCGATTCAACAGCGTCACGCAAACAAGCGACGCCACGAACCTGCGGCTGCGTCGAGGCTGATCCCGGGAACGGAGCGCGCTGCGCGGGGTCACACTCGGGCTCTGACCGCGGACGCCTCCAGGCATGCAGAACACGAACCGGGCAGTCAGCACATCCGCTCCCTCTCAACGCAACGTGTTGGGATCCTGCTGTTGTCTACGCTACCTCTGCAGGTTTAAGTCTCTTCGTCGCACTGTGGTTACTTTCACTTTTGGGTGCACCGGAGTTAACTCATCACTGGCTGATGCGAGCAAAACAGTGTGTGAACTGAAGTCGACGACCCGCTGCCGGTTTATAACGGGTCAGAGGACCCGGAGAACAGCGCACCGGGCCGAACTGGGCAGTCCAAACAGCGCGCTGCGTCTGCGCATCCGGTGCGTCTGCGCATCCGGCGCTGCGTCTGCGCATCCCCGCGCTGCGTCTGCGCATCCGGCGCTGGAGACGCGCAACTGAGCGTCATTTCCACACATCACCCGTACATGTACTGCAGTAACACAATCACACACGTTTTCAATTGGATGACAAAATGACCCGAACAGCACCATGAACAATGGATGCTGTGGTGCCACTTATGTGGACACAATAGTGGTCTTGTTTGGTGGTACCCAAATAGTTTCTTTGGGCATCACTTGTCGATCATAACTTGTTTTAATAAAGCTTGAAGACCCCAGAAGACAGACGAGAGGGGCATTCCGAGCTCCCACCCGGACCAGCATCTGTTGGGCCAGACTACAACACGTCAATGTGGAAAAACCCAAAGGGAGAAAAGTGGCAGAATTTCTAAATGTGTTTTTAACATCACTGGTTACACACATCTCCACAACATCTCAACCGGCTTCTATAACGGGACATGTTTTCGTTATCTTTACCCATGAAGAAAACAAAGACTGCCCATCAAGGACCTCAGCGGGCCCTAAACAAACAACCTCATACAATCACCATTTTGTGGCATTTCCCTATTGCAGCACAGCATGCTTTTGCAAACTCTTGAGAATGGTTTTACTACAGATAATTGTGGCATAAAAGTATTAAAGAATGTCTAAAAATCAACACAACAAAAGGTAAGTGGTGTCAACAAAATTGTTCTCCAAAACGGAGATTTGTACTGTCTTAGGTTCCTGACACTAATGCTTTAACATTGCAGGATCTCTATTCGTAATGCAATTAAAGCACTTGTACAGCACTGTACATCACTGTACATGACCCTCTCACACTCACTGGTGTGCCATAAAATGCTTCTACACAAAACTTCAGTAGATCAGAATAAGGTGAAGGGGACAGATGTTTTGCAAGAAAAACATTTACCAAAATAATAAACCTGTAGCTGTTGTATTCTTAAAACACAAATACCTTAAGAGAAAAACACGTGTTCAAAGCACAGTGAGAGCTGAGAGTCTATATATACAAGCTCTTTGCTTAGCATCTTGTGAACTCAATGATATAACGACTATATACTTCATTAACTGAATAAGACTGTATAATGTAAATGCATCAAAGACAAGTCTAAGTCACTGTGAAATGTGAGCATTACAGTCTCCATTGAAAAACATCAGTCTCCTGACAAACACAGACATACAGGTCAAAGTAAAAACACTTTATTTACAAAATTCTAACACTTCATGATACACATAGCACGAAGGCAAAAACCGAAAGCTATATTTAAAATTTCTGTTTTTACAATAGTGGGAGCACCTCTTTAACCTTCGAAGAAACACCATCTACATACTGGAGATGTGAATGATGGAAGGTTTTATGCAGACCAATGATTCAGACATTAATAGCTGGATTCAGCTGGATTTCATTTGCATGGAAAGAGATGCAAAGTCAACAACACATTTTAAAGCTCTGCTTGTGCCGCACTTATGTAACAGGTGATTCAATATGAATGAACAACATCCCTCAATAATAACAGACAATAATAACAGTCCAGGGCTGTACACCGAGTACAGTACCACTAGCGGTTTGTATTTGTGACAGTCATTCACCACAAGAACTGTGAGAGCTCCCAGCCGGCCGCAGATAAAGGAGAAACATCCTTCAGCTTCACCAAAATGTTGCTCCTGTACTTGTGGTAGCAAAGTTTTCAGGCCTCAGCAACAGGAAGCCTGGGAAAACAGACGGTTCTCATGATGCGCGTTCTGTACGTTGGAAGATGTAGCGTGTTCAGATGTCTTCCAGTTTCTTGGACACTTCTGGAGGGGTGCAGTCCAATTTCTCAAACACACTCTTCTGTTTATGGGGATCCATAGAGTTAAACTGTTCACACAGGTCTCCATCGATCCAATTCTGAAAAATCACACAAAAGTCAGTGAGAGCACATCTGAGAACTGTAGTAAAACTGGTTGACACACACACACACACACACACACACACACACACACACACACACACACACACACACACACACACACACACACACACACACACACACACACACACACACACAAACACACACACAAACACACACACAAACACACACACAAACACACACACAAACACACACACAAACACACACACAAACACACACCAAGTCAACCTCTGGTCTGCTTACACATGCTGCTGGCAGGTCCATCAGATCTAGATGCAAGTCATTGGTGCGCAAACAGGGACTTTCCCTTGTGTCCACCTAAACATTTCCAGGCTCCTCAATTATACATAATGATCCCTGGCGTAAAGACAAGATTTGCTGCTGAGGTTTCTGAACAAGACCAGAGTGTGGACCTGAGCCAAGTGTTTCGAGATGCAGGTCTGGCTGTGTGAGGAAAACAAACCTCAACACCAACCAGACAAATAAAACCCCAGAGCGAGAAACAGGAGCAGCTCAGTGCTGAGAAGCTTCTGGGCAGTTTCTGGAAGTTGTGGGACATGAGGTATTAGGAGGTCAACCTTCTGTGATGCTCTGTTGAATAAACCTCTGTCCCACAATGCTTTGTTTCCTGTGGCATCCTCATCAACCTCATCACTGGTTTTGGGGCCTGAAAACAAAGATATGCGTTTTATTTTTGTTGCAACTGGTTAGATTGACACCTCGATTTACAAGAGGGCAAAAATCTATATTTTATTTCCCTTAAAAGGTGCAATTTTTTATAGTTGCTTTTTAAATTTTTACTGCTAACGACATTTCAGTTTATTAACCATTAATAAATTTGTACGCACCAAAATACTTTACTGAGCAGCTCACTGAGTTACATTGGACCAGCGAATAAACTAGCAATATTACAGATGTGCCAATCTTAAACCAAACAAGTGACACTCACAACACTAATATTTTCAAACTTATCAGCGGCAGCCATGGTGTCAATCAAGCAGACAGGCAGTGGTGACCCAGCGAGGATACGTTTCATCTGCAAAGATGATGAGCTGATTCTCGTTACGTCTATATCGAACCCAGAACAGACTCTCCTGAATGTCTGACGCAATCACACGCTGCCCGATGGTGTGATCGCCGGTCACTAGGTGACAGTCAGAGAAAGAACACAAGGGTGAGGAAATTCATTTTGGGTGAAGTATCAATTTAAGAAACATTCTCCTCTTGTATATATTACAGCCATGTAATGAGTTTTCACTTCAATGTGTTTTTTGCAGTTATGCTTTTGTGCCTCCTCGACTTAAGTTTCTTCTTTTTCAGGCAAGAGTTTGCCCTCACCATATGTGATGATTTGTGGGAAACTCCAAATTCTCAAGCTCACAATAAACACATGATGCCAATCAGTAACATGATGAAATCACTTCCTGTTCAACTCACCTTGTGGAAAAACTCCTGACGATACGTGTAAATATAACCACCGGCAACAGAGTACACGTACAGTCATCACCCCCACTGGAAAACCGACATACAGTCACACTGCAACACACCACGAGAGGGAGAAAAAACAAAACCAAATCAGGAAAAACAGATGCAGGAAAGGCAAGAGGAATGCCTTATAAGGCAGCAGGTTTGATAGCAATGTCAGATGTAATTTAGATGTAATTTATAGTAAAATGTAATTTAGTTTACAGTTATTTCAAACTCTCTGCGGGTCAGATGAACTGAAAGCTACACGGCACATGGCATATTGTTGAAGTGCAAAGAAAACCCCTTTAATCCATAACACGCTCGTCCTCTCTCACCTGAAAGCTGCTTCATTCTGCTCCAGCTGCATCAAGTCCAGCTTGTTGCCGTGAAGGGGGTTGATCAGATGGACCAGTGAGGCCCACTGCCCAGAACCTGCCTTAGATGCCCCAAAGATGGCTTCTGGAAGATTCTCGTTCAAAAACGGCACAGCCATTTCTGCAGCCAGCTCTCTTTCATTCTCTCCTGTGGCTTTCACCATCTACAGAGCAGAGAAAATCTATTTAGGTCAGAAGATACACTAGTATACTTTCCTCTTGGTCAACTAAAAGGGCATGGTGCTGGCAACACCTAGGCCATGGGTCACCGATCCCCAAGAAAGGCTCCAAGATGCATGCAGCAAATACACAAATGTAAATGTATTACAACAAACTGCGAACGCCCAGGTAATGCATTCGTATACGTTTACAATTCAAAATAAATGGTACAAATCAGTTGAATCATCTAAAAATGATTATTCTGTCATCAGTTACTAACATTTTATCTAACATCTCTTTGTTACACAAAAAAATTGGATTTTGATGGGGCGTACATATTTTTGGCTAAACCATCTCTTTACTATCAGCCGATCATTCCAATCAGCTCTGCACTCATCAGGGAATATTGTCCACAATGTGTTGAAATGTGGCTTGCTCATGCAGACAGGACAAAAGGTCCAGCTCACAGCCTGCATTCCAGTTCATTACTAAATTGTTCAGTGTGGTTAACATGTGTGCACTTAATCATTATGACTGTAAACCTGAAGAGCCCTACCCAAACTGAAGCCACAAAACAAGCCCATAAAGCCATTATTTACTGAGTGTGGTGGACTGGCCTGCACAAAACTGGAGGCACAAATATCTCTGGAATGTCACTGTATCTCATAACCTTACAATCTGTCTTCAGGGGAACAAAGAGCTGTAGCCAAACCATTATTTAGACAAGAGTGTCCACATACTTTTGGCCATAAACTGTATACAAGAAGCTTTTCTGGACATTTTGCAGATAAACAAAAGAAACGGCGTACACCAGCCGTGCTCCATCAACATGATTTATATGGAAGAGAGAGGAGTGTGAGAGAGAGGCGCACGCCACAGTAACCACAGCGTGAAAATTTAATGCACTTGTCACTTTAACAGCTCACTGACGAGAAATTACCCTTTCAAACAAGAGCAATGATGAATTAGCTGTAAAAATAGCAATTCACTCATGACAGGCAACTTCCTGAATGATCATTAGGAATTCCCACAGAAGATTTAATTAAGAAAACGAGCAGACAGAGGAGAAGGAGAGATGGACTGAGATGAGAAAATTCCAGAGAAGATAAAGTTGTGGGGGGGGACTTAAGTGCCCTGTAAGGGTCACTTCACTGACCTCAGCCATCTGTTTGCATTGGGCTTTGGTGGCCTCTGTGTAGGCATTGTGGTCAGTTTCGATCAGTATCAGGTTGTTGGTCTTTGAATGGATGACAAACTTGCGAGGTGTGTACTGCAGAGGGAACGCCACCTGGTTAAAGACGGTGCCCAATTTCTCTAGGGACCAAAATCCTGCTGTAAGACAGGCAGGAGAGAGAGGGAGTGAATCAAAACCAGAATCAGAGATTAGTCATAAAGAGAGCTGGAAAACCACAAACTCCCAGTTTCCTGCAAAACTGGTACAGAATCAGACCTGGAATTTCATTCTTACTGATAAAACAGCAGCAGGCCCAGACAGTGATGTCAGCACATACTTATTGGACATCACATATATTTGATGTTTGTTTGATATTACTCTATTGCTACAGGCATACTTTTAGTGCCAACAATGGCACATTACAGATAAGAAAACTTACAAGTACACGCTCGTGCAGTATGAATGTGCAGTATTTGTGCTTACCTCAGTATGTTGGTGGAGATTGCGACTATTCCCTCAGGACACTGCTCAGAGGCAAAGCTCAAGGCATACTCCAGCGTCTTGTATGACAGCAGAGTCAGGTGAAAACGAGACTGATAGGAGTAACTCAGTCTCGGACGTGAGCCTGCATCAAGACTCTGAGAAGTCTGACAGGACGAGAGCCAAGATAACGCGTGCGAGTATCAGACAGATCTCCGGTCACGGGGTCCAACACTGTATGCAGCAGAACTCTGTTCTGAAATAAAGTCATGATTGGTGCAAGACTGAACCAGAAGATTTCAGTTTCTCTGTAGCACTGGCACTGGTTTGTGTACTTGTGTAATACATGTTAATGGCTTCCATTTCCTGTTTTACTGAACCAGAGGCCTCTGTGTAAACCAGACCACCAGCTAAGCATAAACAAGTGTATTTTAAAGCAAGTTTTCTACCTTCAGGACAATGTTGAGGTAGAGGAAGCGGATGGTGCCCTTTTCTCCCAGTTCATCCTTTTTTTTCCCACTCCTTTCATCTCCACGATACAAAGAGACTCTGGATGGGTCGGAAGAGCCTGCATGCTCCAGGGCTGGAGACAATCCAGTGAAACACAGGTCACATACATCAAAGAACCATAACAGAAGTGTTTAATCATACCAACACACTCAAGCGGCCTGCAGCTTACCGATGCATCCGGTGAGATGGAGCCAGGAAACAGGAGCGCTTCTCACCGGGCAGCACATCTGCCAAGCTTATGCACACCACATCCACAGACATCTCCTTTCTTTCTGTATATTCATTCTGCTTTCGAGACTGAAGCAAAAGAGGGAGAATCTTAACACAGGTTAAGTCACATCAAGTACAAAGACGAAACTTGACAGTCAAGAGAAGATAAAAGATGATGCAAACATAGTGGATCCATCTCAAAACAGACCAGTTTTACAAGCAAACAGCAAACCTTAGATATTGTACGTGTTTGAGTTAGTGTCTGAGAATGAGACGTCACTCACCTGCACAAATGCATCGTGCCCCAGCAGTGAGCAGGACAGGGTGGGCGTTTTGCCCAGGAAACCAGAGTCTGTCACTTCTTCCAGTCTCTCTAATTGAAAGAACCAAGGTGGCATTAACGAAGGACACAATGATGAAGGAATCAAACTCATCTGTGGATGGAAACCAGCACTGATCACACTGTTCTTCAGCTGGAAAGGTTTGCCTCATAAGGGCTAATGTGTAATCAAAAAGGCAAACAACACTGGAGGACGACACACATAGGTTTAAACACTGGTTCAGGGGTGTATGTGTGCATGTCTGCAGTCCATCAAAAGGTCATATTTATTATTTTATAATTTGAAGGAAAGTTAAAAGGCAACGTACAGCAAGTTAATTGATCCCTTTCAATAAAACAGCTATTGTGAGCTTGTCTCACGAGAGTGCAAAGTCAAAACGAAACTGATCTCCTCACACTAATCTCATATGCAGAACACCGACCACACACACACACAAGCCAAAAAACAAACAAATCACATGATTTCAAATTACTGCCGCAACCCTACTGATAATACAGCTTGTTCCAGGGTGCATGCCAACCATGACATGCCATAAAGCATTGTTATCTTCAGTACAGTTTAATCTGGGGAAACCAGCCAACCAGCCAGCCAATGCAAGCATGCCGTGGCACCTGACTTTAAGCTTTAGGGACTCTGGCCTGTGTTTGTATATGCACGTACATAAGCTCTGTTATGCCACTGTAACACTTCTTATAATAGAGAAAAGTAAGCTTTGATTCAAATTCTGAAGTTTGATTCTGCTTAGGTAACCAGTATATACTACACCACCATCATTTTCTTCCTGTTGAGGAGGAAGTGACTGACACAGAAACATCTCTTACAGCCACAAAAGTCCACAGTGATTAACTTGATCTGAACAGTTCAACGTGCCCACACATGCATTTTGCCATCTAATGCGAGTGAATCTCTTTTAGGGCTGTCACAATATCAGATATTCACTACACAATTATTGTTGTAAAAGATTTCACAATTCAACAACATTGTGTTATCTTAACGTTTTTAAATTATCTTTAATTTAGTTTCTCTTGTATTCACTTTGTGGCCAGTGAATCACTCAATATACGAGTGTAGGGAAGCAGAGACAGTTTGTAATCGCTGTGACTCGTCAGAGGAAATGTTAAATACAATATCATCATGTGCAGTATTAATCTATTAAATCTATTCATTTTAATAGATTACTGCTTCTTTTCAATCACTATAAGGAACTGATACAAAGACAGAAACACTATTACATCTACGGCAAGCAGGTCAGTTCCATGAACCAAATCGTGACTCATTTACAAACATCTGTTTTCATGCCAACACATTATTACACCTCACATTACTAACTTTCTGGCTGGTAATTGGGCTTGCAGCATTTATTAACTTCAGCATATTTACTGTAAAATATATATTTACACACCTGGCAAGAGATGATGGGGGAGATTTTCTTGCTCATCCACCAGCACCAGGTTCTTGAGGGGGCGAGGCTGGAAAAAGAACACGTCTCCCTCTTCTAGCGGCATGGCATGGTTCCTCATCGTCATCACCCAAATGAGCAATCTGATACAGAACTAACAGAAACAAATGGCTTTCAGAGTCACACATTTAAAGCAGTGCGTTGCTCAACAGAGCAGAGGCTCAGACAATGTTTTCAGTGAGAACTATCAGGTTAAACAGAACACGAGAAGAATGGTTATATTCATAACTCCAGGCAAATTAAACCACATTTCTTTCTCTTGGTGTTAGTTTCTGTAAGCTACATGGCTGAGGCCACTGGGATGGTGTCAAAATACTTCATTCTGATCTCTGTCACCTGAAAGACAAACAGGATTTAAGTCAAACACACGTGACATTCATGCCACTCCTTGTGTTGTGTAAGCAAACAAACACACAGCGTCACTTTACAGCATCTGTATTCATTCTTTCTAGGTCCCTCATCAGTAAAATGTTATACAAAATGCTGGTTGTGGGATGTTCATACTTAATATCACTGACTTTTAATGAATGAGATCTCATCAGATGCACAGATGATAACTTACACAACTAAATTGCAATCTTCTGCAGGTGTTTTTTCCCCAACAGGGAGAGTTCTCTACACAACCTCTCTCCAAATGTACAAAAAGCTTCTACAAGAACAGATTACTGTTCGTGTGTTATGAGGCTTTTTCTGCAAATGTCTGCTAATCAGGTTTTGGGATTACTTAATGCAAGAACGTTTCCTCACAGAGGCATTTTATTTGCGTGTTTCATTATCCATTTTTAATTCTTGTGTGCGCCAAACGGTGACTTTCTGCCTGAGTTTAAGATAAAAGTTTGACTTCCTGGTGTATTGCTGCACTGTCCCATTTAGGATGTTGAAAATTCCACCCAAGCCAAACAGAACGTACCACAAGCACTGAAATGTAAACAAACATGCTGGAAAACCTCCAAGCATTTATTAACTAAGACAACCGATGACCCAAACGGATCTTTAGCTGTGTCTTAAGCTGTCTTACCATTTCTTCATCAGTTTCCAGGGTTATCCTTAAAGACATCTCCCTGCTCTGTCTGGGCCAGGAAGAAAAACATGGTATTGGTCTGGTGGGTGGCCAAGCAGACAAAGATCATGCCTCATTCAGGATCATCCAGGTCATTCTGATAAACAGAGAATCATGAGAGAAAGACAGACATTAAGGTCACATCTGTGTTTATTCTAGAAACAATAAATGAAAACTAAAACATGCCTGTGGACTAGACATAATCTTTCATGTCAACAGATCAGAGGTTTTTATGCATCTTCAGTTCTAGTCAGAGAAGAGACATGAAAAACTCATCATTTCAAAACTAAATGTCACAAACTGTCCTGTTTAGTGCTCAAACTGAGCTCCACACATGAGGAAGAGCACAGAAGACAGAGAGGCGCACGGACAGAGAGGCGCACGGACAGACAAACAGGCACACACCCTCCTACATGGGATTGGATAACGGATGTCTGGCTGGTCTCCAAAGTTTTTCTGTGATGTAGTTCTCCGAGCAAATCAGCACACCGCTGGGTCCATCAGAATCACCTGGCACTGTGACAAAGACCAAGATTACATTAACACAAAACCTCACACACTTCACTGGACATCTCTTCTCTGAAAACACGACTTTGTTCTTAGCATAAATATCAGAAATCACAAGACTCTCTTCACCAAACAGTCAGAGAAGAGACATGATATTCATCATTTCTGCTGCAGGGTGTAAGAACATTGTCTGAACTTGCTGGCTAAAAAAATGTAAAAAACAGGAGCTATAATACATTAAAGGAGATGTTAATCCAAAAGATTATTAAATCATCTATTTGTATGACAATTAAAATGAAAGATGTTTACATTGTGCCAGCCTTACTTACTGGTTTCCAAAATCTGAAACAACAAATAAGAAGCCAGTCTTCAAAACACACATAGCTGAGGCCACTGAGATGGTGTCAAAATACTTCATTCTGAATGCAAACAAACATGCTGGAAAACCTCCAAGCATTTATTAACTAAGACAACCGATGACCCAAACGGATCTTTAGCTGTGTCTTAAGCTGTCTTACCATTTCTTCATCAGTTTCCAGGGTTATCCTTAAAGACATCTCCCTGCTCTGTCTGGGCCAGGAAGAAAAACATGGTATTGGTCTGGTGGGTGGCCAAGCAGACAAAGATCATGCCTCATTCAGGATCATCCAGGTCATTCTGATAAACAGAGAATCATGAGAGAAAGACAGACATTAAGGTCACATCTGTGTTTATTCTAGAAACAATAAATGAAAACTAAAACATGCCTGTGGACTAGACATAATCTTTCATGTCAACAGATCAGAGGTTTTTATGCATCTTCAGTTCTAGTCAGAGAAGAGACATGAAAAACTCATCATTTCAAAACTAAATGTCACAAACTGTCCTGTTTAGTGCTCAAACTGAGCTCCACACATGAGGAAGAGCACAGAAGACAGACAGGCAGGCAGGCACGAAGACAGACAGGCAGGCAGGCACGAAGACAGACAGGCAGGCAGGCACGAAGACAGACAGGCAGGCAGGCACGAAGACAGACAGGCAGGCAGGCACACAGACAGACAGGCAGGCAGGCACACAGACAGACAGGCAGGCAGGCACACAGACAGACAGGCAGGCAGGCACACAGACAGACAGGCAGGCAGGCACACAGACAGACAGGCAGGCAGGCAGGCACACAGACAGACAGGCAGGCAGGCACACACCCTCCTCTGTGGGATTGGATAACGGATGTCTGGCTGGTCTCCAAAGTTTTTCTATGAGATGTAGTTCTCCGAGCAAATCAGCACACCGCTGGGTCCATCAGAATCACCTGGCACTGTGACAAAGACCAAGATTACATTAACACAAAACCTCACACACTTCACTGGACATCTCTTCTCTGAAAACACGACTTTGTTCTTAGCATAAAGATCAGAAATCACAAGACTCTCTTCACCAAACAGTCAGAGAAGAGACATGATATTCATCATTTCTGCTGCAGGGTGTAAGAACATTGTCTGAACTTGCTGGTTAAAAAAACAAACAAAAAAACCAGGAGCTTAACTTGAATCTTATCAATCAGGGTGACACAAGGGTCAGAAAACAAACAGCTTCTGGTGTTTCACAAGCAGCATATCGGCAGAATTTAGTATCTAGCGTGTACCTCTTTTTCCAACACTTCAACAGATCTGCACCTGTGATGAGGAAGTTGCCGTGCTCCTCCAGTGCCTCACTGTACTTGCGCACTGCATGTTTGAGGCCCATGTCCAGCTCGTAGAAGGTCCGACTTTGCTGCACGTTTGCTGCAGCCTCACCAATGGGATCATTATCGGCCTCCTGCAAAACATGAGAGACACGTCACCTGTTAAACAATCTGAGAAGGTCTGAGGCTCAGTCGGTGTGATCAAGAATGTTTACACTCTTTAATGATTACTTTTTAACAATGCTCTCATATGTACATTAAGCTCACTAATCAGTAGTTAAATTATAAATTTAACTACTGATAGTTAAATTATAAATGTTATGCTTAAATAATTTCATGTTACCTGATTACCTGAGTTTCATGTCTCCTGATTTGGATGGCATGAGTGATGCCGGACCCACTGCAGGGTCAGGTTGTAGAGAAACATGGCTGCTGTGACTGGACCTTCAGGCTCGTTACTATAGAGCCAAAACTTCACCTGTAATCACAAACCACATGCATTACAATAGTACAAACACAGTCTCTCAGCAAAGCAAATAAAGAGGAAGTCAAACAAACGTATTCCTAACATTGCCAGATTAAAGGCTTATGTACAAACTAATGCTTTTTTGTTCATTTAGCAGAAACAGCATAATACAGTTAGGATTAAATCATTATGTAATCAGCGATTGTAACAATTGCAATATAATGTTATCACAGACCATATAAACATAAAATAAACATTATCTACTGCTAACAGCACCTGAACCTGCCGCCCATTCATCAAGTCCGCATGAAGGATATAACTTCAAATTGTGAAGACAGATTTATGTATGACAAAACAAAAAGGGTTATTCAGTGAATGTAGGAAAACTGTTTACTGAAATAACAACAAAATGTCGCAGATTTTAATCAGATGAGAAACATTAAGATTCATCCACCCGGTCGCTCATTACTCCTAAACGTCGCTTAAACTGCAGAGGTCCTCTCGATGCTGCGTCGCACATAAGGGCTGGTCTAATACACGCCTGAGTAAAAATATCTACCACACGAGAGAAACTTTGTAGAAAACGGGAAATAAGCATGTTTATAATTTTGCGTTTGTTTTGAGAGAATATTGTCGTTTTGTAAAAGTATGTGTGTGTTTTTAAGCTATATGAAACTGCGCCACAAGCATTTTGAGGAATTGAGAGCATGAGTACTGCAGACTGCCTTTATAACAACACACATCGTGAACAGCGTCATTAAAAACAAACCTGAGACAGCGATGCTGGCTGTAGTTCACTTGAGCAGTTTTTATAGTTTTTACTATAGCAAATACATTTCACGAGAGAGGGGTGGGTGTGGAAATCCCAGAAAATCTTTCCAGTACAGCAGAAAACGACCACATATGGCAATATTTGGGCCATAAATTTGGATAAATCTTCAAAAGAGTTTAAGGCTAAAACCTTCAGACTATACAACTATTTTACTTTGATCGAAACATTGTGATCTATTATTGTATAAAACACCATTATCTACAAATGAACACCATATGACAGAGATGTAAAATACCCTATTACATTAGAAAAGCGTAGGTCCTTTTATTTCTATTTACAGTAACAGATCTCACACCCCATCATCCCACAGTGGGGAGATTTCTTAATATAAAGATTTCTCTAACATTCAACAATTCGTTCACGGTAAACCGGAGGTTGCTAATGCATACTTAAACGATCCCGTCCCACAGAGGACTGATGACTTGTCATGTAATGCTTTATTGCATTATATGTATTTTGTCATTTTTGATGAAATAAAATGAAAACAACACAATTCACAAGCAAGCTTCTAACACAGAGACTTATGTAGAAGTATCTCCACCAGAGGGCGGTATTGCATCACAGTCGGGCTGCACATTCATCACACCACCTATTTAAACCATATATAAACGATTAAAGTTAAAACTACACCCAATTCACTTATCTCAAGATCATTAAAGAAGACTGTCTGATTTGTCTGTCTAAATGGGTCTCTAAACATAGACAAATGTATTTTTAGATTCATTATGCTGAAATACGGCAACAGATCCATGTAAAACGAACTGCCACAAAATATAAAAGTATACCTTATATACTTAAGTATTTATGAATGGTGTGATATAAATGTATAGTTATTCCCCGTGTAATTACCCAAACAACCGTATCACAGCCTCTTTTACACCGCAGGCTGCTGTGAATGCCATCAGTTCCAAGTGCATCATGGGAAATGTAGTTTAGTACGACACAGGACTCGAGTGCGTCCGCGGACACCGAGAGCCTGATGTGTTTCAGCGGTCGGGTAAACAACAAGTGATAAAGTAAAGGTTAAGGGTTAATTTAGTGAATTAATTGGAAAAAGTGCTAACTAATATTTCAGAGGCACAGTTAAAGTGATAAATCTGTAAAGGACTACATATCCCGGTATAAAAGGCGATTGGAGCTTGCGGGGTGAGGATGTCTGGTTCAGGGTGTCGACAGGACGGTATTCTGCACACACACGGACTACATGCAGCATTTTAAAGGACATTGTTGAATATTAACGAGGACTTCGAGACGATGAAAGACCCGCATCACATCTGCATCACGACTGAATATAACCCATCACGACTGAATATAAGCCATACAGACTGAATATAACCCATACAGACTGAATATAACCCATACAGACTGAATATAAGCCATACAGACTGAATATAACCCATACAGACTGAATATAACCCATACAGACTGAATATAACCCATACAGACTGAATATAACCCATCACGACTGAACGCTGCTCATCTACACACTTACATCCTGAGATCACAAAGCTCAACAGCCTTTAAAGAAGATGAAGGTTGTGCCTCTTCAGGAGCATTTCTGAAGGTAAGAAATACAAGTGGATATCATTTGTGTCTGTGAGATAACCTGTTGTGGTCAGTGCTGATGTTTTTAATCCATGCGTTGTGTTGCCTCATCCTGTTTTAAGCAGATAGTCCCAGATTGTGTAGCTACACTGTGCCCAACACACATCACGCTCACAGCACTCAGGAGGGACCCGGGGCATGTCCCGTTGTGTCCAAGCTCATCTCATTTATGTGAGGGTCTCATGCCACCCTGAACCCACCCTGCGGTCTGCCAGCGTTGCTCAGATACAGAAAGAAGGAAGGGTAGTAAAGGGGTAACTTGTGGTTGGTGTGACGGGTTAATCAAGTCTGTTTTTGGTCTTTATTCAGTGTGATCAAAGTAAACTGAACTCAAGAATGTAACTTTTAAACTCAATAAAGTGCAATGAAACGAGAACGATCCTTTTTGTTTTACCTTTCAATCCATATTCATGATTTATGGATGTTTGTGATTCTTGTCTCTTTCTGTTTCTGCAGACAGACTGTAATTGCATGTCATTAGTCAACATGACAGTACTGCAGTTTCATCCTCACTGTACTGAATGTAACCTGTGACGTGTTTGCCATGACAGATCAAGAGTTCATAGATTTCAGACAAGTGTTCCTCACAGCCCTTTCCCAAAACGTGTTTCTATCAGTTATTAGTAGTATAGTAGGGAAATTAGTAGTTTTTCCATTACAGGTGCTTAAAGTGTATAACATTACTGTTTTGCTATTTGATATTTTGGTAAAATTTTTACAAAATGTAGCTGATGTTTTTAGGTTCATTTTTAAGTAATATTAAAAACCTTTGAATTGAATTGGCTTGAATTAACAATGAATAAAGTAAATTGCCTTTAATTTACTGTAAAGCCCTTAAGAGCTTTTGATTCACCATAGAAGGTTAACTAATGGGTCAGTTAATGGGCATTTTTTGCTGTTAGTCAGTTTTTGGTTAAAAGTGTTCCAGCTGCATTATTATAAATGTAATCTTTATAATATTTATAACGTTAAAAGCCATTATCAAATAATCTTACACCATAACCACATTCATTACAGCATTCGTCATCTTTACTGTAACACTGTAAAGACATGCAGACATGTATATCTACATATATCAGTGTTTTTAAATCACAGCTGCTTGTATCTGACATTCAGTTTTCTGTCGATTGCAGTTCGGGGTTAACTGTGTGACTCTGGAGACGTGTCTGTCTTTCATGCTGGTGTTCTGAATAAATGTCATGTCTACATGCAGTCACAATAAATGTGTTTGCAGCTCACTGTGAATGTCAGCCCCCAAAGCAAATGGCCAGGCTGAGCTGTATATGAAGAGCTGTGTACATCAGGTATAATGTTTCCTAAGGCATAATAGAGGACCATCTATTTCCTACTCCGGCTGCAACATTATTCACACTGAGTCACTGGTGTAACCCTGTCATGAATTAATCATTGCATTGAATATTTTAATCTCTGGATGTGTTGAGTAAACATGCTTGTCCTTATCTTGAAATTACATTCTAAGCTGTTTAAATGTCATCAGGGCATATAAGAGAGGATATAGAACAGAATAACAGATGACTATTGAAAAGGGCTGAAATTTATTCTTATTTATGCGTTTGACATACTTTCATCCAATTTTTAAATTACACATTTTGTCAGTGCGTGTTCTCTAGGAATTGAACCCACAACTTTTGCACTGCTAACGCAATGTTCTACCAACTAAGCTACAGGAGCACATTTATTTGAGATGTTCATCATCTTCTGTAAACAGGCTAAGGTAGCACTGTGGAGAATTTCAGGAGCCAGCAAGTCCTGCCTATGTTGTATTAACTAGGTTAACACTCAGAGAATCAGATATGGAGGGTTTTTAAATAGATTACTCAATAGGAAACCTTTATCACATTGCTTCTTTCACAGAGATACAACAGCAGGGTTTCCTGAAATTCATTCCTGTCACTTGTGTGTGTGTGTGTGTGTGTTTGTATAGGTTTAGGTACTTTTTAAGGCCAAATGTCCTTGTTAAAAAAGTAAACAAAAAAGACAAAAGCAAATATATTGAAATGTTCTTACTGACCCAATAGTTTACGGTACGGTATGTGACCCAATACGGTATGTGTGTGTGTTTGTGTGTGACAGAGCAAAAGAAAAAGAGAGAGAGTGCGGGGGAGAGAGAGTGTATCCTCACACATTATGTGGGATTCTTGGCTTTCCTTACAAAGAGGCTCATCACATCAGATCACTGGAAATGTAATGGTCTGTTCAATCAGTAACATTCCTGTCATCACCAGAAATATCTTCTGTGATTTCAGCCAAGAAAGGAGGAACACGACACTCAGCTTTCCTCCCAAGCCAGAACTATTAGATTATGTTGCAGCATGACATTGAAGGAACACTCAGAACCGTAGCCTACCTCATTTACTAATTGTATGTTAATCCAAATTAAATGTTAATGAAATAGCTCTAGGGCTTATTTCAATTTCAAAAATTCACTGATTTAGGAAGGGAATGAAGGGACGCTTTAATAACATCCTCTGTAATGTGAGGGAGTTATCTGCGCTGTGTGTGGTGGTGAGGGACGGGTTAACCGTGCCAGTGCTCTGAGCGCTGGCCCAGTTCACCTGTCCATCAATGGGCTCTGCGACAGGTTTGGGCATCAGGCCCCAGTCGAGGTGTAGAGTGCCAGAGGAGAAGGAAAACCTTGTCAAGCAGAGGAAGAGATGAAAAATAATTAAAGGGAGAACAGAAAGATATAGGCTGGAATATAATAGTAGTGCTGTATGGCTCAAAGAACAACTGTTTCTGTACATGTCAACTGGCATGCCAAGAGAGACACTGCAGAGAGAAAGAAGAGTATAAAGAGGCTGACAGACAGAAGATCTGCGTCAGATACATGGATAAATAATGAACGTGCTACAGAGATACACTGAGATGTTAGGCGTCAGCCTGCGCTACACAGACAAGGTCAGTGAGAAGCAGGGATTGCAAGAGGATAAATGAGGGCAGGTGACTGTGGGCTTTTAAACTCAGTTTATATTGAAATCATTTGAAAATCCAAGGTCCCATTTGTCCATTTAACCATAAAAATGAATAAACATCTGTGGAACAAGATGCACTTAACTGAGAAGCAAGATTCAATATGATATTTCAGGGAATGCATGTTGGATGTGTATTATTCCCTTAGATGATTTTATGTCCTCGAATCGCTTCAGTGGTTACTGTGGCTGAGTGATATTAAACAGCCTCGTGCTGTTCTGCTCCTGCAGATATGTATATCTGCTTATACAGTCTGAATATCAGCACTTTTGAAACACCTCTCATCCAGTCAAATCAAATTTGTTTTAATCATCAGCTTTATTTAGTTTTCTCTTAAAGACTTTTTTAAAAGTGTTGGTTGGTTAGTAAGTCACTCACCTGACCTGTCTTAAACACAATGTTGAAGTCCCTGAACAGCTACACACACGTACACACACTGAGTTGTGCAGCTGTAAGCAGTGATGGAGTGCAGAGGCAGATATATGTGCAGCTGCAGCTGTTAAGAGCTCTCAGGGCACACAAACAAATTTCTTGGCTGTTTATGCAAGAATAAGACTTTGTGAAAGTACAGTCCATTAGTGATGTGCTTCACATCATAGTTTACCACAACAGTTTTCTTGATTTTCCCTTTAATATCTGTGATGCTTCAACTTCTCTTTTTTCTTACAGCTGAAACATTTAAAAACTGGACTCAGTACACTTAAAGACTGTTTCCATCGACTGGAGCAAATTCTAGTTTTTGACACTTAAAGAGAAGCACTAACATACCGAGTCAGTCCAGTACACAACACGTTTAATGACTGGACATGCCCAACTTGCAAATCTATCCATCTATGTACTGACAGAGATGAGTATGTACATATGTACGATTAGTGATCACAACCAAATTCCATTCATAATCAGCCTGAAAATGGTTAAGTCTGTCCCCTGCTTTAACTGCAGATATGATTAGTACTAAACAGTAGAAATGTGCCTGTGGTTTATTGTAATAGACCAGCTTCTGTGAGCTGCACTCATAAGACCGACTGGTTGCTTCCCCTGTGGTAATCTGGTCTGATGAAGGGTCAACAGTGGCTTCAGGAAAATATGACTCAACGTAAAGGGGCACAATAACTGCCTTTGGGCACAAACACAATTCACTGGCACAGATAGCTGAGCTGTACATTGATTCCTCCAGGCAGTGTCCCAATTACCAAATACATACCATCCATTCTCAGAGGAGAAAATAGTTTTGCCAGTGATGATGGTTCTTTTATACAAGAACATCACTTTTCTCATCTTTGCCCATAATAATTCTCATTAAGAAAGGGAGAAAGGCAGAAACTTGTTTGGATGAGTTACCTCACTCAGAATGGCACCTGAGGTTAAATCTGGTTAAACTTTCATATAGCTAAATTAATTCTCCCTTGAGAAGGTATTAAAAGAAGAGAAGTTGAAAAACCAAAATAAAATAAAATCAGATAGCAAGAACATTTTAGAGCCAGAGAGGAAAATAAGGGTGACTGAAGCTGGAGGCAAAACAAAATATATTTGAGATTTAGAGATTTGGCCATCTTTCACTCATTTTTAGTGGTGGTCTGGCAGGCAGGGACTGGGGCATTGCTGAAGTGAGAGGGTGAAGTTTCTGTGTTATTATTGTTACTGTACTCATAGCAAAGCCCCTCAAGTATGAGAGGTTTCATAGCAGTGGAAGCTCATTTGGAGCCCTAGGTGAGAAACTTCATTATTTGAAAGTAAGTTGTGTTAGTCTGTTGGTAATCTAACATTTTTGGGAAGTTGGATTCAGCTGCATTCATCGTTTGGTGTAAAATGGGGTGAGTTTGAATGGCATAATAATTCTAGAGACTTTGAACTACAATGTGTCATTGGAATATGTTGTCCGAAAATGTGGAAAACACGTTCCGATGAAACCAAGTCACCTTAGAATTAAATGTTTATCAAAATAACCAAGTCATAATTGTAGTTTAATGTGTAGAAAAAATATAACACAATAATCATACTTCCTTCCCAAGAGAGGCCTAACAAGCAATAATGTATCCAGCTGTAAAAGGGTTTAATCCATTAAACATGAAATTGGATTACAGCCTTTTAGCCAAGCCATTGAAAATGACTATTTTATGATTAGATTAATCCCCGGCCGGGAGGGAGTACATGTTGTCTCAGTCCATCTAGAGTTAACTCTATCAGAGTTAACCCTTGAATCACTGCGAACATCATCCGCCTGTCCTGATTTTAGCCCAGTGTATAGAAAAACAGACACAGCATGAAATCTGAGCCCTCAACTGTTGAATATGTGAGAGCAACCTGAGCAGCAGTGAGTCAAAGAGAATGCGGCCCTCCCTGCATATGAATGTCTGCTCTTCTCTTTCAATTACATTTCCATTGCAGCCAGCTGTGAGGTTTCGTTGCCAAGGTAACACAGACACCCACTCTCCAGTGTTTGGCTCACCCTTGCTGAGCAGGCACATTGGTTAAGACCCACCATAAAGCGACTGAACAACAAAAGAGAGAAGGAAAAAGTGTTAAGCCCAGGTTAGTGGATTCTCAATGTGTCCTAGACGATTTAAACCGGCGTGTGTTGGTATGTTTTTGGAGAACGTAAAGAGACTGATGAGCACAGAAATGAGAATTTCTGTAAAAGCACAGCTTATGTCTATGAGATGTTGTCAATGGATTTATTGACTGTAAGAACATAATGATTGTTGTAATGTCTTAACTGCTTCTGGATGGTGTGACTAGTCATAACTGTGCTGATGGTTTCTTATAAATGGGAAAACCTGAGAGCTTGAGAGATCATGATAGATTTGGGAAGATGTGATGATTGTTTGAATTTAATTTGAGATTATATGTTTGTTGGGTTTTTATCATTACTACACTAAACACAATCAAATAAATGCATTAGCGTCGTTGTGAACAAATTGTGCCTGTGTTGTGGTGTGCAGTGATTATCAGTCGCAGGACTGATAAAAAATACATGATTAATTGTGCGGAAAATCTTCTCTGTATCTGACACACTCTTATGTATTGAGTTACTAATCAAAAAGAAACACTTACAGTTCATTCTTAAAGGCTCGCCTGTCTCACAAACATGCTTTCAAATGAATGAAGCTCTGACTAAACTTTTTAATGCATTCCTGAGATCGTTCTGCATTCATTGGTTTAAATAGATAAACACTTTAATCCTTCCATTTCTGCAGTAGCTTCACATATTCATAGCTGGAAATGTAGCCCAGCAGATGCTCCAGAGAAAATCTGTGGCCACATGAAAATCCCAAAGATAGAAGCACTTCAATTGTAGCCAGAGAAGAAAGTGTGTGGGAGACAGTACAAGGATAATGAAAATGTGAAGCCCGTGCATGAGACTGGAGTCTGAGTGGAGTAAGAGAAGATGATGGACCATAAAGATGTCAGATACGAAATGCAAATGAAAGCAAACAGTTTGGTATGAGTGTAATTTAAAAGCATGAACTTGCTGTGCATCCTCATGGGGTTTTGAACCTGTTTAGCAGAGATATTGTTTTTCAACACTGAATAATTGGTTTGTGTCACAGCATGCCTGCTGCTATGGAATCTGGCTATTTGACAAAGGAGGGGTTTTTTTTTACAAAGGAAGTAAATCTGACCTATTTTCAAAGCCATTAACATGGTCAGTTTGCTCACTTTATTGTGGAAATATTGAAATATGAAAAATGACAGAATTCTAACATTTAGGACATTTTTTTCAAATCATTTGTATTCATTTGTGTATTTAGCCAGACTATGCATTAGTCTGGCTAAACTATTCTGTACCTTTTTGTTCTAATGGAAAATTTGTAATAAACACATTCATTTAGAAATAGAAAAATACGTGGCTAGTTTTTTATTTGGTTTAATAAAATTACAGAATTACATCACAGTCTTTATATGCAGTATTGAATTCTTCTGTCTGTGTTTTGGAAGGTCACGCTGAATGAAGAGGAGCAGCTGTAGAAACCAGCAGCTTCCAGAGTTTCACCATGTGCTGCACTCTCAGACTGAAGCTGGCAGAGATGAATCTCACACGGGTGGGCCAGCAGCAGCAGAGTTTTAGAGATTACGAGATGACAGCAGGTCAGGACACAATGCCTTGTTAAAATCCAGGTTCCCCTCATCATTTCTGTTAGGAGGTGTCTTTGAGAAATTGGCAAGTGCTGTGACAAACGCATTTGCATGCGTTGGCTGCTCACATTCTCCCGATTGATGCTATAAGACAGATGCACCGTTGGAAGAAAATCAAATGGAGTGACAGTTTTGTTTGTCTTTTTCTTTAATGTTGATCCTTGCAGGTCAAATTCCCCAGATCCTGATTTTTTTTAAATGGTCTTTGTTGGTGTATTTTTTCCCCCAATTTTTTATTCAGTAGATGTTTTATTTAGTCGCCCTAGAGAGGGTCAAAGTCTTGTTTGAAAGGTTTGTAGTTCACTGTCGTTTTTCAGCAGTTTAGTGACAGATCAGAGCGCGAGAACAGAAAGACAAGCAGCTTCCATTAAAGACACTGTAGAGACTGAAGGGGCACAAGCAGTGATTACATCCCTGAACCCAGATACCTACAGGGGACAAAACCACAGATGTCAACAGAGAAAATGAGAGTGTTGGCTAATGTCAAGTAAAGCTTTTACCCCAAGATTTATGTGAGTTCACTTCAGTATAGGTTTGTGAGGAAACACCACACTTTTCCTCCAGTGACCGCAGTGTTGCGTCTTGTCTAGACAAAGTGTACACGGACGAACAGGATTACAGTCACACTCAGACAAACCTTGACTCATACGGGACTGTTTTGGAACAGACGCGGGTGACAGGCGTGCTTGTCTGGCACTGAGATGTCAGAACCACAGAGAGGGCTTTTCTTCAACTGTCACTGCAGGAAGAATAGAGCAGATCACACAAACGTCTACTAACACAGAGTTTTACAGACAAAAGACAGGGTGCATTTAAACTGGGACTGTACAGACAGTTCCAAGGTGCTGTGTTGTGCAGTACTCTGAATAGTTTTCAGTGCAGACTGGACACGGTGGCAGGCCCTGGTTCATGGCAGCGGGGCGGGCGCATGTCGTCTGTGCCTCCACTGCGAGAGGGACGCTCAGGCTTTGGGTGGGGATGGGCTGCATGGGTACGAAGTCAGAGGGCCAAGGATTTGAGACCCTCAGTGCCTATTGGGGTCGGAGCTACAGCTGCAGCTGTGGGAGAACACTGTGCACGGACAGGCTCAGGAGGCATGCGATGCTCCCTGCGTGTCTGCATGGTCCTGGGGTCCCTGGCCCTCCTCTTCCTCACTTCACTCTTCTTCTCCTCCTCACTGAGAGGAGCTGGACCACCTTACCTAGATCCCCTTGGCTGGGAGGAGTCGCACAGGGTTAAGCTTGTGCCCAGCTATGCTGGTTCGCACCGGGTGATCCCTGCTGAGAGCGCACAACCAAAGACGTGTGCCTGTGCTCGATGCGTGGGTGACCCGGGCATCTCAGACTGGTTTGATGAGAACTTTGATCCAGACATCTCTCCTGTGTGGACCCGGGACAACATTCAGCTGCCTTCAGATGTGTACTACTGGTGGGTGGTAAGTGATCAGCTTATATTACTTAGTGTTTTTATTCAGAATCCTTTAATTCCCTTTCCTGTGGTAAAGCTGCTCTTTATACAGCCAGTAATTGAAATGTACTACAGTATAACTATATGTAAAACGCTCCTACTGTACTTAATTAAAAGTGGTGTCAGTTTGGGGTGCATTATTCCTTTAAATGAGAACATGTAGCAGTCTGCAATAAAGCTTATGCATCAGATTAATGCAAAATGATGCCAAGAGGGTGTTTTTATTAAAGAGAACATGAGTAATGTCTGAGGAAAAACTAAAGTGTGTCAGCTTAAAAGACTGTGATTCTGCCTCTGAGTAAAGTAAAGCCCAAGAGGTGCTGGAGCAAGATTTAGGTTAATGTTGGGGAAATTATTCCATTTACAGAAACAACTAGATTTTTACATTTACTAAAGAAAATGTAAATGGTGCTTGTCCATGAAATTTAGCTGCCATGATGTTTGGGTCTCCCTAGGCAGTTGCCAGGCTGTTGCTTTGCAGTTGCTAGGGTGTTGCTAGGGAGCCCCCATCCAAGTCTCTGTAGATGATTGCGTTACTCATGTATGACTCCAAACTTCAGTGGAAGTCTGGGGGGTTTTGTGTTTAGCTGATTTGTCGTCAGTGAGTTTTTCAGGTATCATTTATGTCTTAGGCACAAACATGAGGGACTAAAAGTTTTAATAATACAAAACAAGCCCCTATGAACAATGACAATAGGAGCTTAGCAAAAAGTAATTAATTTGGTTCTATGCCTGCTGGTTTGTCTTTTGTGTCCGCCAAGCTTAGACTGAAGCTTGATACCTCAGTCCTTTCAAAATGGACATTGTAATTGCATAAACTGTTCTGCCTCATGATTGGATGATATGGAAAAACAGCTCTGATTATATTTCAGGGTCTCTGCCAGGCTGAGGTTAATGTCTGTATGAGTGAGAGCCAACATAACACACCAGCCAAAAACAGAGGAATGATTTTACATTCAGTGGATGTGAAAGCAGCAGTTTAACAGTAGAAATGCACATTTATATACATGCATAGACATCTGTAGACGCCGGGGCTTTCCAAATGAGACACAATGGCGCCTTCCCTCTCATAATTTTCTTTGTACTAGAGCTGGATGGGCACAGAGAAAAATCAGTGCCTGGCATCTGCACCCTAGAATATCTGCCAAGAATTATTAGGTCCAGTGGAGAACAGGTGAACGCTGCCAGCTACTGGCTGAGGGAACAGTGATGGTGGGAAAAGAGAGAGAGGGCTGGAGGAAAGGCCATGTCATACAAAATTCAAAGGGAATTAATTTTTTTAATGAGCTGGTCTTGTTTTTTATGGAATTATGATGCGTCATGAAACATGCACATGCTTTTGTTAGGTTCATACTTTTATCATAATAATGCAGTGTTCTGGTTTCTGACTGGCTGTCTGAATGTTTATTAGTATACATGTGTTTACAGGCAGGTGTTGAGATGGTTTGAAGTTCAATGATTACCGCCCAACCTTATGTTAACTTGTTTATCTCTCTCTAACCTCCCCTAACCCTCACCCGCCGGCAGATGTTGCAGCCTCAGTTCAAACCCCACAATATCCAGCAGGTTCTGCAGAGGCTGTTTCAGGTCATTCCAGGCCGTTCTCCGTATGGTGCGTGGGACCCTGCACGCTGTCTGCGCTGCGCTGTGGTGGGGAACTCGGGGAACCTGCGTGGGGCAGGTTATGGAAAAATGATTGATGAACACAACTTTATTATGAGGTGAGAGACAGCCTCGAATGCCCCGAGAAATTAACTGCACTGCAAGAAAACTCCCTTCATAATCCTTATTCCTGTTTTTCAGTAAGAGGGATTATCCTTGATTACAAAATCAAATTAATAGGCAAAATGTGTTTGCAATGATATTGAGACATGTTTGCAGAGAATTTGATGAATTAATTTTTTCTTAGTCATTTGTCAAACTTTTTTTTTGACAAGAAGAAATTGCCAGTGGGCTAAGAAAAAAATTCTCCCTCTTAATATCTGCTAAATGCAGTTTTGCTCAAATTGATTTATCTTGTTTCAAGAACAGTTTTACCTGAAAACAGAATAAAAATATTCTGGCAGTGTACAAAAAATGCACTCATTCTGGTATAATCCGACTGAAGGTTATAAACAGTGAGTGGATCAAAATCGATTCTTGATTTCAGTGGATGGCCTTCAGAATGAATTCTGTGTTCTAAGGTTACGCTTTAAGTCAGATATGTGTCAGATATGGTGGACTGATATTTGCAGTTGCAGGTTTCAGTTGAATGAACATGATAAAGGGCAGAATGTACATATTGCTCCCTAAAGAAAACAGTAAAGCAATGACCAGAGGAGACGTGTGTGTTTAACAGACATCAGAGCAATGGACGAGCAGACAGAGATGAAGTCAAACTGAGGTGCTGTTTCACAAATCTTTATTGATTCTGCTCTGAACTCTTAAATTGTCCTCCCCCTCATTCGTCTCTTTCTTCTGCCCTGTGGCAGCTCCATCTCTGTTTCTTTATCTGTTTCACTGCTGTTGACTCTCATTTTGGCATAATTTAAGAGACGACATGAGCTCTCTCAGTCAAATAAGTGTTGTTTGAAACTGTTTATTACCTTATACATTTGCATTGGCTGAAACATTTTGTATTATTTAGGCAATTTATCGCTCCTTGTATATTTGCATCAATGATTTTCCAGTATCAGGTCCTCAGGTTTTAATTATTAGGTAGACCTGATGATCCATTTAATTCCAGTATGATTTGTGAATGTTCCAGAAGTTTCTTCTTCTTGTCCCTCAATGCAAGGAAAGATTACAAGCTGAACTTTCCCACAAAGTCACAGTCAGTTACTTTTGATTGGTGACTTTGAAATCTTTAATGTGCAGCACGTCTTCATCTTACATCATACACTTCTGTACAATATAATAATCAAGCATTCACTTTAGTTCCAGGTTTAGAACAATCCCAGATTTTCAATGTTGTCTTGGAACTACTACTGTATTTAATGACAAGCCTTTCTTGCAATTACATAAACTCTCCATTATTAATATTAAAATTGAGGTTTACATGTTTTTTGGTCATTTTTTGTTAAATGGTGATGATGATTCATGCTTTAGACAGTATCCTGACAGGTGCATTAGAGACAGTCAGAAATGGTAGCGGTGTTTTTCTAATGAGAGCGTTTTGTTGAGAGAACATGAGTGGGTGAAATTCAGTTCTGAAATGGAAGCTGTTCTGACATCCATCAGACGAACACGCGTCTCTTCTCAATAGACAATCAACCCTGTCTGAGTTTGATCTCCACCCTCTCTTTCAGTCTGTCTCTCTCATAATTGTCATGTTCTCACCGTTATGTCTTTTCAAACCTGTATGACTTTACCTGTATCTTCTGTAAACTTGTGGAGAGATTCTGCAGAATCTTCCTGGTTTCAGGTAGTTATGTTTGGGGGCTGAGGTTTTCAGGTTTAAAGAGGATGCAGGATCATTATAAAAATGTGATGAAAATGCTTTGAAATTGGATGATTGAGCTGAATTTGAGAACAAGAATCATGCATGATTTACACTAGTTAATGTGAACTGTATAACAGATTCATTTTGGTGCATAACAGCTTAAATATGAACCACTTTTAAGTTGTTTTGCCTTTCTGAAGCTTAAAGGCTTTTGTCCATCAACAAAGAAAAGAAACGCCGGTTCAGTTCTTTAAAATTTCTTCATTTTATATTTGAAGAAATAAAGTTCTCAGGTTCACTGATGTGAGGGTGAGAAAATAATCAGAAAATTAAAATTTTTGGGTGAACTATTTTTTAGACAAAAGATCATCTAAATTCACATTTACGTGACTAACACCTGCACCCTGATTTATTTTAGCCATTTACCGTTAACCAAAATGTGCTTTTTCTGTCTGTTCACTGTATTTTGTCATGGCGAAGGTAATAAAATGAGGAACGTAATGAAAGTTTTGTTGCAGTGAAATGTTTCAGCGTGTCTCCACAGCTCTTTGTCTGCTGGAAGAGAGGGAATGTTTTCACGGTCTAATTCTCCGAGGTCTGTGTGTTCCAGGATGAATCTGGCTCCCACGGTCGGGTATGAAGAGGACGCAGGCAGTCGCACGACACACCACTTCATGTACCCAGAGAGTGCCAAGAACCTGGCAGCCAATGTTAGCTTTGTGCTGGTTCCCTTCAAAACTCTTGACCTGTTGTGGATCACCAGTGCCCTCTCCACCGGACAGATCCGCTTGTGAGACCAGTAGCAAACACACAGAAAAACTCTCTTACCCACAAATGGTTTCTTCAGCCGAAAATGCATTTAAGCTACACTTCATTAGTACATGCATTCCCTGGGAGTCAAACCTGTAACCTTGGTGTTGCTAGGTTCGATTAGGTTTGCTAACATACAGGTTGTATGTTCAGGGTGTATGTTTAGGAGATTTTCTAATGGAATGAATAGACTGATGAATAAACATACAGTATAGACAGAGTTTTAGGAGTAATTATAAGGATGCTGTATTTAAACTGTGTTCTCTCTTCTGTAAGGCATGCATTGCCTGTAGACACATGGGGCTGCAGTGGAGACAGACTTCTTTCAGTCAGGACACGTACCTCCATCTTTATTTATGAGTGTCGCTTCTGGAAAAGGAGACATTAATATTTTAAAAGATGTTTGAAATCCCATTACATAGAATAAATAATTTTCCATGGAATAAAGATCTGCTTTTTAAACCAATGCTTTTAAAATTAAATTTGTAAAGGGAACAGGTTGCCAAGCCAACCGGTAGGCTTTCTGAAAACATTTTAACAGGTTAACTGTTAGGCTGATCGTCACCAAAGTATTCAACTAAATTTCAGTGTTATCAGTAATGCAGTAACATCACACCGTTGGCATTGGCAACAGTTTCTGAACAAATGAAAATGTCAACTTAATGTCAACATTGCACTAAAATAACATTTGCAAATGTAGTTTGTTTGAGAATTATTTTCACATTATTTGTAAATGTTACAGTAAAGGTCATTTTATAAAATGCTACAAATTACTTTGAGAATAATCATAGAATACTGAAGATACTAGACTGTTACTTAGACTTAACCTATCTAACTTATCTACTCTCATTCTTTCACTCTCTCTCTCTCTCTCTCTCCCTCTCTCTCAGTACATATGCTCCAGTAAAGCAGTTTCTGCGTGTTGACAAAGACAAGGTAATTTATTTAACAAACAGCAATAAACACTATTAATCTTGCTTTCACTCTTTATCAGTCCTTTTGTGTGCTGCTACTGTAGGTTCAGATCTTCAACCCAGCTTTCTTTAAATACATCCATGACCGCTGGACGCAACATAATGGCCGCTACCCCTCCACTGGCATGCTCGTCTTATTCTTCGCTCTACATGTGTGTGATGAGGTGAGACCCGAGCGTGACGTCATACATTCATGTTCAGTGTGTGAATAAATGCAATCAATTATCCCTTCCACAATTCTCTGTCTGGTGTACACGCTGTAAAGATACTCTTGCCAGTTTTGTATTGCGTGTCTACTATATGTTGATGGGTCAAATTGACCCAAAAAGAAAGAATTATCTGAATGGCTAAAAACCAGTCACACGGAACTTGCGTATATTATTAAGCATTGGTAAGAGTGATGAGTTTTTTTCTGGGTATGTCTCCACAGGTGAATGTATTTGGTTTTGGAGCAGACAGCCGAGGAAACTGGCACCACTATTGGGAGCAGAACCGCTACTCTGGAGAGTTTCGTAAAACAGGTGTCCATGATGCAGACTATGAAGCCCAGATCATTGATAAGCTGGCCAAAGCTGGCAAGATCTCAGTTTTTCCTGGAAAGTGAATCTGGGCACATGGTGTGAAGAAATTGTCCTACTGATGAACAAAAACCACCCATTAACCACTTGACACAAATTTGTGCCTGTTCAAAGTGATCAGGAAGTAATGTTTCATGATCTGATTGGCTATTTTTATTGGACGGGATTCTGGGCAGGGCCCCCCTGTGATGTGGTGGTTTTACAGAGGAGATGCTAGTAATCGTGCTTTCCCTGCAGGTCTACCTCAACCAGGAAAAGGAATTTGATTAGCAAAGGATACCAGAATCTCCTTACCTCTAAAGAGCATGTTCGGTAAAAGTGTTGGGAATGTATTTAACTCGTGTTTATCACATTTGTTTAATGATGATGATGCAGGAACTAAAGCGTGCCATACTGGTTGTGAGTCCGCTCTCCCCGCCTATCTCTTGCGTGTACTCGCGCCATGGCCCGGTAAATGGGTTAGATCTACAATCACTGCAGTGTAGATTCTAGAAATCCTTCGAGTCATTAACTAAACACTTGGACTTAATGGTTTCTTCACTACAATATAATGCTCTGCAGCAGTTAATTTCTCTACGTTACTAGGCTCATGTGGTTGAGTGGATGTTAACACGTTAGTACCTTAAAACCAAGCTGTTTTTTAATCATGTTTTATGGTTTATTTGCTGGTGTTTTTGCTAACATTTTATTACCCTGCATCACTGTGTGCTTAGAGCAATCCGCAGCTTTTTGTTTAATTCTTTATTGAAAATAATGATGCGTACCGGTCATCCTCTGATTGGCTGATTGGAGAGGAGGAGGACCTGCTCTCAACAACAGTGTTTAAGTGAACTGAAACCACTGGTGCAGTCCAATATGAACCCATGTGAGCAATATGATGATAAATATACTCAGCATCTACTTACAAACATTCAGAGCAGCATTAATCTGTGCTAAGTGTTGTAGAAGTGAACAGTGGTAGAGCTTCAGCGTTCATCTACAACCAACTGCTATCCTAAAACAAACATAAGCATGTTATTTGGCTATATATATATAAATCGGCTTCCAGATTTCTTAAAATCAGACCAATTTAAAAATCACCCCCCGGTGTATCGCGTGACTAGTTGAAGAACAGATGGGGCAGATGATGGGATAGTAAAAGTTATGGATACTTGATCTTGAACGTGTGTATTGTCTAGCAGCTGTGCTGAAGTTCAGTCATTTACTATCAAGGAAATCTTTTGGCATTTCTGCACCAAGGTTTCGGTTTCCCTTGTATAATTTATTACCTTTATAAATGTTGAAAACCGTGCAGAGCACAAGCAGAAATGCTGCCTAGTGCGTTCTGCTGTGGCCCATTCAGGTGTGGTAGTTTCTCAAATGTAGACATATCAGCTGTTTCAGTGTGTTGATGTGCACACACACGCTTTTGTGCCTTGACCTCGCCTTTGGACACAGTCCCTCTCCAGAGCACAGCTAACCTCATAACATGCATAAAGCTGGTGTTTCTTTCCACCTTTAGTGTTCTTGCAGAGCATTTATTGACACATTCAAAGGCAAATCTAGGCTCTGAAATAGGGCACAGATAGTCCACCCACACGTGCTGTGGGAACATTCACAGCTTCTCCTGTGTGCCACCATCTCACCCTCTCGTCTGTGTTACTTTGTGCTAAACAGAGTGCTGTGCCTTCACGATCAGGGAGGAAAACGTCTCCCTACCTGTGTTTGGTGTGGCTTTGGAAGTCTATCTAAAAAATGAGTAAATCCAGACCTGTGATCGATGGGACAGATAGTGTCCACAGTTTTATACATTGTTGATAACATGTAACATTGTCTTTTGCAGATATTTACTGGACACTTATAATATGTGCACCTGCAGTGGCTTTATTATATTTAAGCTCATTTTAGAGGGGTTGTTGGGTGTTTCACAGTGAAATTCACAAATTTATGGAATAACTGCCCTCTCATAGGTAGAATATTTCTTGGGAATATTGAGATGTGCAGTTTGTCACCAAAGACTTTTATTCCAGTAAAACTGTTTGTGTTGTCGGATTGATAGCTCAGAATATATGGATAAAGTAAAATAAATGTAGACAGTTTTGTATTTGAAACTCTCAATGAATGTTTATTAACAGTGTAAATGAATTGCTAGTTGGCTAAAAGGTTTCGTTTCTGTGCCACAAGGGGACATTGATGAATGGTATTGAAGAAAAACCTTCTTCAATATGTTCTCCGTTTGTCCAAACAGCATCAAAGAATCTTTCAAACTGACAAACTTTATTTCTGTATCATTTTTCCACCAGTGTTGTCCACACTGTGTAACCTCTCTCTGTGGATCAGTGTTGATCAGCTTGGTGTTGGACCTTTGGCTAAATGGTTTGTAGGATTAGAAGAGGAAGCCAGTGTTATGGGTGTTGAGTATTAAATGATAAACACTACCAACCAGAAAATCTCAAATCACAAGGTTAACAATGGATGTCCGTTTTTGTTATAACTGAAGTAATTAACAGAACCTCCATAACATGGCAGTTAAGCTGCAAAGTAAAATGAGATTTGTCTCATTTTAATAGAACAGACTCCATGGTCAGCTTGATTGATCTTGAATCCTGTTCTTTATATGAAGGAACCATCAAGCAGAGGCAGTCCTCTGACCTCCACAGACTGAACATCCCCACTGTGTTTGCTCTCATTCTCATTGTGTTGATTATAGTGACGTCTGTGCTTTTTCTTTTCACAACCTCAGTCTCTGTGTAATTATGGACTGTTTTTAATCTTACTGTTAAAAATAAAGTGTAAAAACAGTTTGTGTGCCTTTTTCATTATTGTATACAATATCAAATTGTTGCATCTAATTAATACAGTTGCAGCAGGTAATGTGCTGAAGAAACAGTACAAAAATACTTTTATTTTTATACTTTCACTTTAGTTATGAAACAGACCAGAGCAAAACAAGCATTTAGAATAGATTTCAAAACAATTCTTGCATGTTCATCTCATGTTTAATAAATGAGGTCCATTAAAAACCATTTCCCAGAACAATAAATGCAAGTCATTTAAAATCACAGATTTTTATTGATTAATGGCTCTTTTTCCTAAAACAGACATTAGAGGAGCTGGTGAAAGACATTAATATTATGATCAAGTCTCACAAACGATAGTTTGCTTGAACCATTAAAACATTCTAATAGAAAGCCTATGTTTGTGCGTGTAAAAATAACTGGTCAAGAACGAATGTTTATCCATCATGTAACATGTTTATGTCAATGTAATAAGCCCAAGAAAGCATGCCCCTATGTGTGTTGCATTTGAGAGACTGGACCAGATGTTACAGTGTTGCAGTTCCTCTATGAATAGAGAGAGGGCGCTAATAATGTCCCTTCTTATCCATAATTTACAAGTGACACATTACTGTACAGTTTCCCCAGCCTGGAATGTCCAGTTAGAAAAATCAGCAAGCAGAGCTAAAACAGGATTGGTCTTTTTCCCCTTAATTTTCACCCAGTTTAAGTCGGGCAAACTTGTTGGCCAGCTGCAGAGCTTCTTGTATGCAGTGTGTGTTTGTTCCTGTGGCCTGGGCGGACATGTCTTTACCACCTCCTTTTCCATCCAGCAGAGGGCACACTTCCTGAACCCACTCACTGGCCTTCAGACCCTGGTTTGCAACATCCTGCAAATACATACATAACAATTGATGATAACTTACTGAGAGTCTGTTGATTACTGCTTATGTAAAGCTTGTAGGCAGCACCTTCAAAGTCAAAGTACTATTTAAGCAAAACTAAATCTGAAATAAAACAGCACTGACAGGAGAAACGTTTACCTGGGGCACTTGGCACAAACAGATGATTTTGCCTGCATCGTTGTCCACAGCAAAAAGCATAGCAGCAGTTTGAGGAGAATTTGTCTTCAGTAACTTCAAACACTCATTCAAAGCCTGTGGAAGCATTGTGGATCAGTACAACATTTACTGAGAGCAATTACAGAATTGTACAGAATGAAACTCATGATTTGAAAGATAAGGTTGGACAGTTACCTTTGCAGATGCCCCGCTCTCCATCTCCATGATGATCAGAGGTTGGTTTGGCTTGCTGTCAATAATCTCCTTCGTCTTCTCCAGGACCTGCGAGATGTGTTTGTAGTTGGATGATTACTCTTTAATAACCTCTGTGACTAGGACACCTGCCATTCCATCATGTGTAGACCTCTTACCCTCTTCTGTACATCAGCCTTGCTGGAACGATCCAGATCATCCATGATCTTCTTATGACCCTTCAGAGATTCCCTCATCTCATCCTTCTGCCACTGAGAGATCACTGCAGTGCCCAGAGACTGAAGGCACAAACACACAGACAGACAGACACACACATGCAGTGCGTTTTAAAAGGTGTAAACTGGCAGTTCTACTCTGGGCAGACATAAGCAGAATGATTATAAACTGAGTGATTATAATCTCACCTCAGTTATATCAGCGATCTCCTTCTGAACATCTTTATTGGGGATGGTCTGAGCTTTCACTTTCTCTGCTATGGCATCCAGGCTCAGCCTCAGGGCATCAGCTTTCCTCTTGGCCTGATAACACAAACATCTCTCGTTCAAACAATTCCACTTCATTAATCATTCCTCCAAAACAATACACAGGAACTCTTTAGAAGAGAGTATATTCATGTTAGCCCCACCCCCTCCTACCTTCTGAGCCTCTGTTCCAGTCACAGCCACAATCCTCCTGATTCCTTTAGCGATAGCCTCCTCTGAAACAATCACAAATGGTGCTGCATGAGCCGAGTTCTGCAGATGCCTACAGGCAAGAAAAGATCAACCCGATACAGATCACACTGCTTCTCCACGCAAACTCTTGCATATAACCAGCTAGCTATAAAACACTGAGCGGCAGCAGTGAGTTAAACAGTAGAAGTTGGAAGTCTGGTGTTCATACGTTCCACCACAGAACTCGATGGAGGTAAGGGAGCCTGCAGGGCTGTTTGGGTCGGCCAGCAGCTCCTCTACACGTACGCCAATAGACACGACTCGGACTGGATCAGGGTACGTCTCATCAAACACAGCTCGCAGACCCTGAATGGCTTTAGCTGCTGCAAGAGGTGCATCCAGAGCGTAGACTGCCTGGAGGAAGACACACACAGATGCTCAGTGTGCGTAAGCTACACAAGAATGCAATCGTTGATACTGTCTTCAATAAGAGATTACAAAAGGTTATATACAGTTCTGTTGTCAGAATACCTGCACTGTGAAGACATGGAAAGTTTTGTTTGCCTTGAAAGTAATATAAATAAAGTTTTGTTAAATCGAAAAGTGAAGATGGAACGTCTGACCTTAGCATCACGAATCATAGCACAAGCAATCTCTTCTGTGCGCCGCACTTCATCAGTGCTCATGGCTCCTTTGGCGGTGAAGTCAAACCTCAGCCGGTCTGGAGCAACCAGAGAGCCGCGCTGGTCTGCCTCTCCCAGCACTGAGCGCAAGGCAAAGTTCAGGATGTGTGTGGCAGTGTGATTACTCATGATGGGCCGACGACGAGACTGAAAACAGAGAGAGAGGAATTGTGTTGTCTTTCACAAAGTACTTGTAATAAGTACAAAGTTTGTCATGGCAAGTTAGAACACAATGCAAAATCACTCTTACATCATAGCTCAGAAAAATAAGAACATTCATACAAGAATATATAATGTCCACAGAAGGAAATCACTGACTCATACCTCATCCACTTGTAGAGTCAGGCGATCTCCAACTTTCAGCGTACCATACACTGTACCAATATGCAGAACATATCCTCCCCTTACTTGAGTATTCTTCACTGTAAACTCCATCTTCTGTAGCAACAAAACCAAACATGACAAAACACAGTTAGGCACAACTCATCAGAACAGTTCAGCTACTTCACAACACTGCTCAGTCTCTTACATCCTCAGCAGAGTCGTTCTCTCGAAGCATGTAGCCCTCGTCGAAGCTCTGTCCACCCTGCTCAGCATAGAAGGAGGTTTGATCAAGCAGCACTCCGCACTCCTGACCCGTGGTCACCTCGTCCACAAACACACGCTCCCTTCTCAAAGCCAATACTGTGCCCACTGCCTGTTCAAACTCTGAGCGGAATACACCAGTCATAAGACACAAAACCTACATACAGGCATAAACTGATTAGCAACAACTAAGTGTGGTTTAAATCTCACCATAGTTGCCATTATCATCTGAAGTGTAGCGATATTTGGGGCTGTCATCAGTGACAGGCACACCCTTGTTCCTCAGCTCCTCAATGGCATAGATGTCCAGCATGATGTGGTCCTCATCACCAGAGCCTTTGCCCTGAGACTTCAACTATGTGCACAAACACATTCTTTGAATGAGACCATTTCCATCAACTTACAGTTTTGGTAAAGTTCACAGTTCCATTTTGGTTCCTTGCCACTGCCGCTCTGTTGGCTTGCTTACTGGGAGACTGCTGACATTAGCTTGAAACATTAGCTTAGTATAACGTTTTGTACATCAGTAGGTTAAGTGGTATAAATATATTTATATATCTTCTGTGGAAAATGCAGGATCATTAAATGTACGTCAGACTATGTATTTGCATACCTCTGTGCACTATGGGAGGGGGCGTGGCTTTAGAGAACGCCCAAAAGAAGGGGGATCTTTCGCTTTTAAAGCTTGGTTGTTATTGCTAGCCTCTCTATAAATGATTACTCTACCTGTAAATCTTGAAAAGAAAATATCAAAACAAGACTTCTCACCTGAGCAGCTTTCTTCTCTTCCTCAAAGGCCTGCATGTCTACCCCCATCCCCCTCTCTTCAGCGATCAGAGCAGTGAGGTCCAGAGGAAACCCATAGGTGTCGTACAGCAGCCAGGCTGTGTCACCTACAAAACAATTTCAACACTTCAAACACAAGGTCCAACATAAGATTATCTTACATTTGAAGTTCATGTCTTACCAGGGATGGTCTTGCTGTCTCCCAGACTCTGGATCTTGCGGTCCAGTATGCGACGTCCCCTGCTGAGGGTTTTGAGGAACTGTGCCTCTTCCTCGTTGATGATGTCCTTTACCATTTCAGGATCTTTCCACAACTCAGGGAAAGCATTGCCCTGTTAAACCATTAAAACCATCAGTGAAACCAGAGACCAAAACGAGAACATGAAGCAGGACGTACATATGTTCATAAAGTGAGAAGGGACAACAGAGTCTGGGTGCTACAGGCATTACCAAAGATTCAACCACCACATCCACAAGAGAGGCAAAGAAGCCCTTCTGCGCACCCAGCTTCTCATGAGCGTATCGCACAGCACGACGCAGAATCCTTCTCAACACATAACTGGCAAAACAGAAGCACACACACATATATTAAACACATTCAGTCCAAACACACACTACGCTGAGCACGCACTAAACCATTACATTATCACCTCACCCCCTGCCTGTGTTGTCAGGTCTGCCACCGTCGGACAAAGCAATTGTTATCGTGCGGGCGTGATCGGCCAGGACGCGGTATGCCATGTCAATACCATCTGAATCTTCTGCGCCGACCTTTCCTGTGTACAGCCTGGCACCTGTGCCCTAAGAATCAAGATAAGTCAAGTTATAGAGGAAAACAGAAAAGCACTGGGATATTACTGGCCTGTGAATTACTGTTTTTCTAATATTGTGACCGTACCTTCTGAATGGCCTGGAAATAAGGGATGAAAAGGTCAGTGTCATAGTTAGACATCTTGTTTTGCAGTACAGAAACCAGGCGCTCCAGTCCCATGCCTGTGTCAATGCTCTTCTTGGGCAGAGGTTTCAGAACCGTCTCTGACTCTCTGTGTAGAGAAGCCAAGCCATATGAATGTACTGTTTACATGCCTGTGCTGCTGGATCTTTAAATATCTCCAATGTGTAGGTGTGTGGAATAAACCAGTGTTTACCAGTGTAGTAAAGGTAGCACCTGTGGTTTACCTGTTAAACTGGATGAACACCAGGTTCCAGATTTCCAGCACGTTGGGATCATCCATGTTGACCAGATGGGCAGCATCTCGGCCTCCGATACGGTCATAGTGCAACTCACTGCAGGGTCCACATGGACCCGTGTCACCCATCTCCCAGAAATTGTCCTTCATACTGCCCGGCAGAATACGACTCTCCTCCATTCTGAGATCAAATGAGAAACATTTATCTTTTAAATGTGATGTTAATGATTCATAGCATTATGTTTCAAACTGATTTTATACTCACCCCAAGTCCAGCCAGATCTGCCTGCACTCCAGGTCTGGCTCCAGGCCTGCGTCAGCATTGCCACCAAAATAAGTCGCGTAGAGTCGTTCAATAGGAATGCCGAACTCCTTGGTCAGCAGATCCAGTGCCATCTCACAGGCCAGGTGCTAGAGAGAGCAAAACAAGGCATACAGAGCAACAAAAGGACCAAAATGAGCATCTTCAATGGCAATTTTAGCAGCACACAAAAATAAATGCATAAAAACACCATATATTCAACAACCAAACAGAGCACCAACACTATGAAGAAACAAACCACCTCTTCTCTCCACCTCTTACCTTAAAGTAGTCTCCAAACGACCAAGAGCCCAACATCTCAAAGAAGGTGTGATGGTACACGTCTTTGCCTACATCATCCAGGTCATTGTGTTTGCCACCAGCACGAATGCACTTCTGCGTATTAGCAGCACGCTGAAGTCTGGCCATAGGGTGAGACGGGTCAATGGTGTTCAGGAAGATGGGCTTGAACTACAGAGAAGATGGAGGTGAAATGATCAGTTAAATGCTTCAATACTTGTTAAAATACAGTTAAATGCTTCAATACGATCAGTTCAATACTTTTGTAACAACACTCAATTTCTCTTTACCTGGTTCATGCCCGCATTGGCGAAGAGCAGAGTGGGATCATCTAACGGAACGGTGGACGAGGAGTGGACATACTGATGCTCATGACGGCGGAAGAAGTCAATGAACTTCTCACGAATCTGAGCAGCAGTCAGTGAAGAGTCCATGGTGGTTATTTTTCTCAGAGGACTAGAGAACACAGGAGTTAGGAAACCGGTTTAACCACAACAATGGGTGGAGTAAACATGCAGCTAGTTATGATAACATAACATCTGATAACATTCAACAACTATGATTTGGTTTTGGGCACCTGCTGCCTGTGAGAACAGCAGGAAAACACCCTTCACTTCACTGTCAGTACAAGACCATGCAAGAGATGAATCTTGTTAATGAAGAAACAAAGCCTGCCAACCCACCAATAAGACACCATCCTTTCCAAATAAATCCCCAGCATACATACGCCTGACACGAGTCACAAACTTCCTTTTCTATACGGACATAAGTGATCACAATTACATAAATGTGGATATAGAGGTAAAGTACCTCCCATAAAAGACTAGAACCACAATAAAGACAATAACATAGCATAAATTATGAATAACATTAAAACCTAAACAAAACCACACTTGATCAATAATACTTTTTATCAAAAAATGAGAAGCTAGTTGACTCATGTTAGGGTAATGATGAACAAATGCAGAAAACTCTTCAGCAGGAGGATCTCCTCCACAACAAACTGCTGAAATCCCTGTAGTAACTTCATCATCACTCCCATAACAACTGTCCCAAAACACAGACACACTTTCCATTAAAAACACACATCATTACCGCTCACCCTATGCATGCTATAGACCGCATCTGTTGCGACACAGCGGCCTAAACTGCTCCAACATCTGCTCACCATTCGACACCAACCCTTCCAGTGTACCACAATTATCTTGGTGTAATAACAAACAGTCAAACAAGCACAAACTTCATTGTCATAGCACGACCGACTAAAACATGCCAATTTTATGTGATTCTCTACAGGAGTGAGTATCAACACCAGACCTTCTCACCGTAGGTGTGAAACCGAAATCACACTGTGTGATTTTCACCACAGCATTAGTGAACTGCGGAAGCCACCAGCGCAGACCAAAACCTGATCACCTGACAACAAAAGAAAGCCTGGGCACAGAGAAAAGTCAGAGATGATGAAGCTTTATGCTCCAAAAGAAGATAAACAGGGTCTGGAGAAGTTTATAGTATTAAAATAATGAGTGTAACTAAAATACCAGCGAGACTTTATTGCCACAACTTAAGAATGATAAAATCTATATGATAGGTGATCTATATGATAAAGATCTATATGTGATAAAGATCTATATGATAAAGATCTATGTGATAAAGATCTATATGATAAAGATCTATATGATAGGTGATCTATATGATAAAGATATATGTGATAAAGATCTATATGATAAAGATATATATGATAAAGATATATGATAAAGATATATGATAAAAGATATATGTGATAAAGATCTATATGATAAAGATATATGTGATAAAGATCTATATGATAAAGATATATGTGATAAAGATCTATATGATAAAGATCTATGTGATAAAGATCTATATGATAAAATCTATATGATAGGTGATCTATATGATAGGTGATCTATATGATAAAGATATATGTGATAAAGATCTATATGATAAAGATATATGTGATAAAGATCTATGTGATAAAGATCTATATGATAAAGATTATGATAAAGATTATATGATAAAGTCTATCTATATGATAAAGATATATGTGATAAAGATCTATATGATAAAGATATATATGATAAAGATATATGTGATAAAGATATATATGATAAAGATCTATATGATAAAGATCTATATGATAAAGATATATGTGATAAAGATCTATGTGATAAAGATCTATGTGATAAAGATCTATGTGATAAAGATCTATGTGATAAAGATCTATTGAATGATAAAGATCTATGTGATGAAGATCTATGTGATAAAGATCTATATGATAAAGATATATATGATAAAGATATATGTGATATGATAAATATAGTGATAAAGATCTATATGATAAAGATATATGTGATAAAGATATATATAAGATAAAGATCTATATGATAAAGATCGATAAAGTTATGATAAAGATCTATATGTAAAGATAAAGATATATGATAAGATAAAGATCTATATGATAAAGATATATAGTTGATAAAGATCTATATGATAAAGATCTATATGATAAAAGATCTATATGATAAAGATCTATATGATAAAGATCTATGATCTTGATTTTATATGATAAAATCTATATGATAAAGATCTATATGATAAAGATCTATGATCTATATGATAAAGATCTATATGATAAAGATCTATATGATAAAGATCTATATGATAAAGATCTATATGATAAAGATCTATATGATAAAGATCTATATGATAAAGATCTATATGATAAAGATCTATATGATAAAGATCTATATGATAAAGATCTATGTATCTATATGATAAAGATCTATATGATAAAGATCTATGATGGTACCTGTAAGAGAATAAATACACATGCTGTGTGAATATGATGCAGGTCAGTGCTTTCTTACATCATCAAAAGCATTCAGCTCTATTCTGATGTATAATATCACAGCAGCGTCCACATGTATTAGTATTTTATAAGTTTATTAAGTTTTATTTTATAACAGCTTCCCTCAACACAAGACGAGGCTAAACAGACAACCCACTGAAACCCCATTCACAACCCCCGAGACACGCAGCAAAAGAAAGCCATGTTAAACTGTGTTCAAATGAAGTATTTAAGTATTAAATTAAACTAAAAACAAACTAAAAGAGCATTAATAATAAAGGCTGAAAACTTACGAGTATTAAAGTCGTACAACCGCGCCAGCGACCAGCCGCACTAATACGAACCCGCGCCTAACGAAACCGAAACTGCGCCGAAGCCCCTCCCACGACGCACGCGATTGGTCCAGAGATAGGGACGGGCCGCAGGGCGTAAATTCTATTGGTTTAGGAAGCCGTCGATCAAGACCAAGACGCTGCTAGAGCTGTCAATACGCGGCGAAGGGAACTGGATGATGCAACGATACAGAAAGAGTTGCTTCATATTTGCATTTTTATCTTTATTTTATTAACTTTGAAGTGTCAAACTAACAGTTTTATCTTTATGTTATCTTCCTTCAGAATCGTCTTAACAAGCTATGTGTTAAAACATCACTTTTAACACATAGCTCTGCACAATACAAACTGTTCACATAGACCGTAGAAATAAAGTTTTGTTAAAAACTCAAAATATTATTTCCTCAGTGTGTGCATTGCGTCACTGAGTTTACAGTAAACATGATGTATGTAACACAACATTAAACATAACTAAAGCCATAACTAGAGTTTATTCACCTTGTGAGAGGTGACATGTATATGTTAAAATGATAAAACAGTAACACAGGCTTAATAAGTTGCATATCCCTTTCTCAGCACTGCAAATGAAATGCTCAGATGTGCACACATTTTATTTTCATTATGGTGTCATGTCTTATAGCTGTTTTGTGTAGAATTGGGAAGATGAGAAAACCTCGCTGTAAGTCATATTTACATCGGTCATGATACTATTAAAAGCTGCATTAAAATGTTTGAATTAAAAGCTGACATGAGGCATTTTTAAAATACAAATGTCATTTGTGCTTCTTATAATGGAGGTGTGCATGAAAGTATGCCAACACATTACGTTAATCATAAAGAAGATGTAGCACACTCACCAACAAACAAAACATGTAAAGAACACCATTTATACTCATTCAAATATTTCGCCTTTATATTGTAATTCGTATTGTAAACACACTAAGTAATGTATGGTTTCAAACGTTACATGCTGGTTTAGATTTCAGAGACAGTGTTGATGTTCTTCTTTTTTTTCCGAACAATGATAGTGGCTTCTCCCTTAACATCTTTCAGCCTGTCTGAATCAAAGTCCACCAGCAGTTTCCTCAGGCCAGCACGTGTGGGCTTGAAAGAAAATTTAGCTGTCACATCCTGCCCGGGTTCAATCCTACCACTACAAGAGAAACAGAGAACTACTATAACTTAACAGTCAAACACAGTTTGCATGCTGGCAACTGAGTTTAGTGACTAAAAACACATATGACAAACAGAAAGAGAATCCATAGCTAATTCAATAGCTAATTAAAGCCAGTGACCAACTAACATGGGAACGTTTTCCAGAACATTGGCTAATGTTCTCCAAAAGTTCTGCATTAATGCGGTCACCTGCAGTAATGTTATTAGAACTTTTAATATTATATATCAAAAACATTATTCTTAAGTTGTTAGTGGGATGTTTTAAAAATCTTACAAAATAACATTCTTACAATCAAATGTTCCTATAACTTCCAAAAAAATGTTTTTAAAGCTATTACTTAATGGAAACATTACGGAGAGTTCTTACAACCCAAAATTAATAACTTCTTACTGGTGATAGCAATGTTGAATATAGTAAAATACAGGATAGCTGTATGGTGATCTATCTATGTCATCATTATCCTAAAACAACATGCAGATTACATACTGTGTTTTTATTTCCCTTGCTTCAGTAAGCCCCGCCCCCTCCACGGTAAACACGCCCTCTTGAAGGCTGACAGGCAGGGGATTGGTGAAGGAGATGTGTGCTGTCAGCTTCCGTGATACAACTGCTTTTCCAACAATCTGGAAAAGAGGAAAACTGTCAGTTAATAAAGAGAGCCGTCGGCACTGAGGGACAAGGATATGATGCTAGGAAGTTATGCTAGTGCGCTTTATACGTTGATTTTGAGTGTTGGCATTTTTAAGGGGATGTTGATTTCTTGCAGGATGATGCTGTTGTGGTGATCACTGGGTTGAAGAAGCGCTGTGACCCTTATCATGTGATGTTCAGACACACATGCTCCATAATGATCATACTTAAGTCGCAACACTTCTTTATGAGCTGTAAAGAAACACAAGTATATTTTGGCATTCATTGTCACTGACCCTAAACACTTCTGCCATATTTAAATATATATAAATGTCTCAGCATTAGACAACAAAATGCAGCAATGCAGCAAATTATTTCTAGAAAAGAATGCTTGATTTTCAAGCAAAGCATTATTGGTTTTCACTGCACACCACATTGTTTGAGATGTCTTGTTTTGTGGTCTAATGCACCCCATTTCAAGTGTGCCCTAAGTGTCCAAATACTTTTGGGGGCCACTGTATATAATATATGACACAATAGGGCACTGTACTTTATTTAAAGGTTTTCTGTTCTACCTTTGTGAGCAGGAACTGTGAGAGAAGTCGTCTTTCTCTGGCACTCTCCCAGGTCGATACTATTGTAGGTTATGGCGTTGGTTGTCACTGTGAGATGTGCATCTGTGTTCTTTCTACCAGCATTATACACCTCTATGAACACATCAAAGTCTGAGCCGTGGATGGCTGGAGCGTGTTTGATGAAGACCTCCATCTGTCCAGGATCTTCACTATGTTGAGCCACTTGTCTTCCTGCCTTGTCATAAACCTCTCTCTCCTTCATTGAGCCTGTAGTGGGATTGCTCCTCAATAAATCAGAATCTATCAGCATTGGACAAATATACTTAAAGCTGCAATCTGTAAATTTTGCCTTTTGAAACTAAAATTGCAAGTACTTTACCTGTCAAACTGACATTTTTGGGAAATATGACCTGACAGCTCAAGGTATAAATCAATAATATACACTTACCGCTAAAAATCAGGGTAAGGTAAGGAGTCATGTAATGTCATGTACTTGCTTAAAAACTCATTTTTATTTTGTTTTAACAAAAACAAAATGGATTGTAGCTTTAAATATATTTCAACATGTTTTCAACATGAAATATTCAGTTCAGTTTTGGAGGTTACCTTCAGGGTATTTGTAGTTTGCAGTAATGTCCTCTCTGAAATCTCCATACACACTCTTAGTGCTGATGTTCCGCCCAACTGTTTTGCTGTTTTGGGACATTTGGAATCGTTCCCCATCTGGATGAACCATCCAGACGACCAGATCTGCATTCACCTCGGAGAACACAAATGGAGTGTCATATTTCAATCCCAGCTCTCCCTCCTTGACTGCATGGACTGGACACGGCCCACAGCAGAACACACCTGTGAGAACATGGAAGAGGATGATGGAGAGCTAGTTAACAGTTCAATCTACAGAGGGAGCAAAGAAAACCAATGACAGTATTATAGTGTGAAACCTACCATCACTCCTTTCCTGAGGGGTGGGATCCAACACCTGCCATCCATCATAACCTTCAGGAAGATCCTCTCGTTTCATCCAGCACTCCACCCAGCAGTGGTAATTCCTGAAATAAAGTGAATAAAGCTGATGTCAGGGATTACCCAATGGAAAATAATATTGCTTAAAGGTTGCACTTAAATAACTTAAATAAAGTTGTTGATTATTACTGTTCATATGTAACATTTAATAACATTTTGTGCATAGTTTTAGACATTGTTAATATCTCTTCACAAGAGAGATTACTCTTCTGTAAGTGATCTTACCAGATTGTGTCCTTCCTGCCTTCAGACACACTTTCAAGCTGGTCATTAACAAGGTAATCCACAGTGAGGTTGGCGTCTGTGTCATGAGCAGATGAGTAGTTAGTGATACATCTGCTTGGAATGCCAAGACATCGCAGGACTGTGGAATAGGAAGGTTACAGGCCATATGTGAGACAGCACACATCATCGGTTTCATTGGTTACTATCTGTGGATCTGTACAGTTTATTGGTGACTGTTATGAAACGGTTGCTTTCTCACCTGTGCAGGCCACACCAGTGAAGACCCAGCACTGGCCGTAGCGCACCATCTGTCCTCCAGTTTCACTCCAGCGCCTCAGTATGGGTACACTGCCAGTCCAGCGTGTGGGTGCCACTCCATCACTGTATTTTCCATCCCAACGCCCGGATACCACTCCCCGGTCATCATTAGCATTTACCTGTCAGTGCACATTACACAGACTATTCATTTGCATAAACACACCCTTTGTAAAGTGAAAGGTCATTCATGTTTGAAGCATGATTATAAAAGGACTAGAGATTGGCTCACCATGGCGGTAACAGTTCTGCTAACATAAACCGGACATGCTCTGTTGCTGATGTCCATCTCAGAATTCTTCAGCGCTGCAGGTGAATTGTCCAGAACTTCAAAGCAAATATCAACCACGTTTTTTTCAAACTGTTTGAAAAGAGCAAAAATATAACATTGCTGTTTTCATGTTCTTCACCCAAAAGGCCAGCTTTACTGGTGACTATACAGTAGCATATGTTTTGTTTTGAATGCTTGTCCCCAGGACAAAATGGTGGGCTGGTGTCTCCTCAAGGCATCCTAAATAGTGTAATGAGAAAAATGTGCTATATTAACCAAGTTTACTAAACAAATCGTGCTGGTTGACAACTAGTGAGCATGCAGCAAAGCATTAAATTGCTTTTCCAGCTACTTAAAATTAAATTTAGCACATTCCCACACTTCCAATCTGTTGAATCATTTTTTTCCTCCCATCACTGTTTGAGTGAAGGGGTTACAGGCTCTTGTTTGTGAGAAACAAGAGCCGTTTGTGTCAGAAATGTCTGACACCTACAGAGAGAGAGCGATTACCCAGCAGATAAACCTTCTGTGGCTCTCTTGCCACCGGCCTGTCAGAGTTCACACACTGTCTCAACAGGATTCCACCACCATGCAACACTGGCTATAAATCCCAACCATGTGTCAGTCATTTCAGGTCACGATTCTTTCTCAGAAAGGCCAATGACCACAATACTGTTAAAACAGATTTTAGATACCTCTGCTGAGTGCGTGTGAATGCATGTGTTACCTGCCCATAGTTCCAGGACACAGTGGTGATGTCATCCCATGAGCCCTGGTACAAGATCCCGTTTTCATTTAAAACATAGTCCTGCAGCTGCTCCTCACTGGGGAGATACACAGAGTCCTCTGTAGAAAAAATACATAATAGTGCTTTAATGTAAACTTAAGGATCAGATACTATATGTTACGTAATGTCTAATGCAGATACCATAACGCAGTAGATCTCTTCATGTGAAAATAAATAAAATGATGCATTATGTGATATTTATTTATGTACATATTCATATTCTTATATGAAAGTTACTTTAATTATATGAAAAAGTGGCAATACAATTACCCGTTAGGAAGGCCATCATGGTTGTTTATTACCTGAGTGTAACTATCATAAGTAAATGGTGACAGAAGTTTAGTTTTTGGTAAATTGTTCCTTTAAATAATCTGCTCACCTTTACACCAGGGATTGAAAAGCAGGCAGAAGATGTGAGACGCGGTCTGCTCCAGAATCTGGCCATCAGCTGAGAGCAGAACTACAGTCATACGGTAAAACCCCACAAGAGCATCAGCGGGGCTGTGGAGGGTCAGCATCACCTCACCCTGAGCGTTACACCGGGTGAACCACCATTTCCCATGATCCTGTTCTTCTGACACCTTCAAAACCACTTCATTATTCTTACCTGTGACACAAACATTTGCATACAGTATAATTACACAATCTTAAATCATTTACAAAAATGCCCCACAAAACAATACACATGCTCTGTAGTTTTCCCTTTGTAGTATTGAGAATGTTTTCATCCATCCATCCAGACACTTAACAACAGACTTTATAGTGTCGTAACTGTCATTATATTAATTTACCATGTTGAGCAAGGATTCTTCAAAGAACGTTTCTCAGTTTCAAAGAACTGTACAATAAAACGTTTATGTTCATTTAACTTATTGGTATGTCATGGGTATTTGTGTAAAATATGTACAATACATGTGCTGAATGTTACGTATGTAGCCATGATATAAAGAATATTGCAGAGTTCCAATATCCACATATTTTATATAATATATAGTTATTTTATCAGGAGAAGAATCTGAGAAGCAAGAAACTTATTCTTCCTATAGATCCATTACACATGCCTCTCACTCACACACTCACCCAGGTGTAGTATGATGCTGAGCAGGTGATCTGGGGGCAGTGGTGCATGATCAGCACACTGCAGCACCACAGAGAAGGGCTGACCTCTGCGCACCAGCAGACGCTCTCTGTCCATCTCCTCTGTTCGGTGAGCGTGATTATTCTCATAACACTGCAGATCTAAACCGCTCAGTATAGCTGCCATGAAAGACATCAAATAACACTTAGAAAAAAACCTCTCTGACCAACATTTTATAATTCTTTAATATTATAAATGTCACTAGGCCTTCGGTTTAGTTTGAGACTAAGCCTTCTCGATCCACAACATCACGTATTTAAAACTCTGGAAAGTAAAAGAACGATTTTTCTTTACCAAACTTTACATTTCAGTGGCTACATTTTATGTCACCATACTACAATTAGCTGACTATATAACACTTATTTATAGTATAACACTTTTTTGGTTTCATTTCAAGGTGAGATAAGAAAGCTCAGATCTTAGAAGGAGGTCAGATGGAAGAAAAAACAAATCATCACGATCAACACATTTGTCCAAGACCTGCTTCCACAGCTGCTCAAACCACACAGAGCATTTCTAACAGACACCCACCAAGCAATAAACTTAAACTTCAGTATTACATACTGTTACTGTTTAAGTAAGTTATGATTTCATCACTTTAAAAATATTGTCACTTCACATCTCTTTAATTGAAATGAGTATTGTCACTATATTTGGACCATGGAAAAAGACCACTTTTGTGGACTGGATTATTGAAAGGCAGTTTGTTGTGCAATGTTTTTTAGGGTAAACCTACTGTAAACATTGTTAATGGAAAAGTACAGTGCCAGTCTTCACTATGAAACCAAGACTGCTTTATAGGCGACATCCACACTAATCCAGATACACTTGAAACCTGCGTTTTCATTTATCTTTATGTAATATGAGCTCATACACATGCACACACATTTTTTGTATAGAATAATACATACCATAACAATCACATGCCTAGTATTTTTATCTTAAATATTTACTTTATGTATTATATATATATATATATATATATATATATATATATATATATATATATATATATATATATATATATATATATATATATATATATATATATATATATATATATATATATATATATGCATATATGTATGTATATATATATATATATATATATATACACACACACACACACACACACACACACACACACACACAAGCATCAACCATTGAATGTGTGTGCGGTCGTACTAAATAGTATGTTGATATTGTACCTCACTCGTGAACACTCCTGACTTTTTACTATGTAATTTACATGTACAGTCCAAAACATACTGTACACACAGAGCCACAAACATATTAAAGTGACTTACCATTATGGTTGGCCATTGGTGGACACCTCTTACAAATAATCAGTGAGGTCTTTGTAAAGTCCTGCTCTTGATTCTTGCTGTAAATTTCGGTGGTTGTCCAGGAGAGCTGTCTACCCTCTAACACCTTTGCTTCTCAGGGTCCTTTTATAATAACAGAGTCCACGCCCTTGAAATCCCCACAACATCTCTGTCATTTGCTTTGCGCTTTTCTGTCGC
>JAZGTH010000067.1:1765000-1767500 GCA_036877525.1 Chromobotia macracanthus | reverse complement strand
CATCACATACAAACATGAATTGTATGAAACATGTTTCATCACTGGCATATAGTAAAATGCAAGCTTTTAAAAAGCTGACTACACTATAATACTGTCAGAGAAGAACGATCAACATGAAAGCAGAAGGATTAACAGTAAAAATTGTGATGTATGTTTATAGGCCTTTATAACCACATAGGTCAGAGTCCAGAGTAAACAGAAGCACATGACAGAGCTTTAATGGGTAACAGTAATACTCCATGTGTAAAATTTTACAGCTCCATATAAAAACTGACAGCATCTTTAAACCTAGAAATCTGCTACGTAACTAACAGCCTCTTAACTTGCTATGCAAAGTTATGTCCTCTTTAACAAATAGCTGAGGTTTAGCTAATATTAAGATTTACAATTTGTGTCATTTATATGTATGCATTTGACAAAACAAACATCAAAAAATGGCAAACAGTTCATTCATGCTATGTATTTTCAGTTTGAGCATTCAACGGCAATTGAACCCACAACCTAGCCAATGTTAATGCAGTCCTACCATTTGTGCTATAGTACTACACTGAAGCACCAGTATGTTGGATCTTTATTAATATATATTTCTCTTTGCAGTTTTTTGCCATAGTGGTTACTCTGTTATATGCAGCTAGCAGCTTCTTTGCCTATGTGGGCTGGAGAGGAGATGGACAAAACACAGCTGGGACCACAGTGCCTGTGTAGATGCTCTTCTGGTCAGCACACACTCACTGCTCATCTACACAGTTCCTGTGTGAGGAGGACATTACTCTGATTGTTTGGTATCACTGAAATCCTCTTCAGGAATGTGTGAGTGAGGAAGCACTGCTATATTGATAACAGTAACATAACTACTGTGTCCAGAACAGTTGATGGTTTGTGACGTGGACATTGTGTTTACTAACACCCCCCCCCCCCCCCTCCCTTACTCCTAACTTAATGAATCATTTAAGCAATTATGACAATTTTGGATGAAATGTAATTAAAGACCTATTGCATTTAATTCTTTCATACACACACACTCAGACATGAGTACTTGTTGTAAAACGAAGTATTATTTAGAACAGGGTTTGTGAGTCATTCTTATTTTCAATAAGTGATCTGAAACAGTAATTAAAACACATGAGAAAGCATTATGAGATCATTTGCTTTGTCCCTGAAGACTGTAACAGAGCCATCAGCACTCATCCACTAGCTAATACATGGTAACTGTGAATCATTTCTTATGTTGTAAAGTTTCACCTGGGGTCAAAGGAATGACTGTCATGTCAGTCACATTGTGGAATACTTGTCTAATGACTTAATTTCAAACTGAATTTCAAAAGCTCTTTTAATTTAAGAAGAGATACAATAAAGTGGCAGCTTTACTGAGAGCAACCAAGAGCAGCTCATCGCCTTGAGTCAGACTCTGCTTATTACAGCTTTCAACATGAATTTGCTTGTGCACAGAAGGAAAATGAGATATGAAGGACTGATCCAGACTGAGTCTGGATTTCTTGTAAGATCACAAGAATACTGCTCAAGATAAAAGTGTAACTGAATGTCATGTTTAAACATTAACCTAAATTCAACATGGATTCCCTTCTGTTAAGTTCTGTCAGTGTCATGTTCATCTAGGATTTGTCAGAAAGGAATTTACAATAAATATTTATATTTCGAGGGGTAATTTAATTGAATGGGGGTAATCATCTGTGTTGACTGATCAAGTTCATTAACATGAGATCTCCGTTTTCATTGGTTCAGCTAGATTGTGAGGTCATGCTGGGGGTCAAAGGTGCAGAGGTAGCAGAATATAAAGACTTTACCACCAGTCCAGTACTAAGGTCCAATCCTCGACCCTTCTTTTCCTGTAAACAGAAGATTGGGCAAATAAATATTGCCACACACTTTTAGCAAGTTTATAGCCTCTGACCACAGATTTATCACAATAGAAGATACATTTACAAGTTGTTTTATTGCAGCCAGATATGACATCTGAGCCAGAAAGAACAGCTTTTCTCCAAACTAAACCAGACGACTGTCTAATTCCATTAAAGCTAATGTGTCACATTCTGAATCCTGTAGTACAGAAATAAAGAGATTTGTACTTACTGCTCTGTAATCAATGAACATCTCTTTAAAGGCCATAAAGTCTGTAAGCGTCAGCAGCATGTGAAGAATATCACCTGAGACTTCATCTTTGTGCTGTCTAAAACAAGAAGAACCATTAAACTGAAACAGATCTACACAGTCCAGTCTTGAACAGTCATTGTCACCATTACGCAGCATTAGGCAAATACCACCATCTGGTGGTGACTGGCGTGTATCACATCAAGAAAACATTTTATTCCCTGAATGTTAATGTTCAGCTCCAGCACTGTTTTACGTTCATTTCTCTCGTTTGTACCCTGAAGATTAGCTTGTTCAGGTGTGTTAGATGAGGGGCAGAGACAAACTCTGAGGATGATGCAGAATTTGACTTGATCTCTGCTTCATCTCTTACAGTTTTGAACTGCTGTCT